>CAJQUW010001194.1:0-64982 GCA_907163375.1 Prostheceraeus crozeri
GTACATGGAACACTTAGTGGAGTGACACTATCGACCTGCGTGAATAAAACTCTAAGGTAGGTTCAATAGTTTTCAGATTTTTTGCCACTTGCCACCCTTCTTGCGTTGTACTTTTTAGTAGTACAACGCAAGGGGGTGGCATTTTTTTTGGAAAGTCAAGGGCTGGCCCTCGACTTTTTGACGACTTTTCGAGGGACTCGCCCTCGTCTTTTAGTCGTGGGCCGGCCCTCGAGGGTCCGCGGACTTATTTTCTCGCGGGCGGGGACGATGTAAATGTCTCGGAATTTCCTGATCAGATTTTATCCATAATCTCAATTATCGACCATCACTCCTTCAGACAGACTGATGCCTCATCAGACAACCCGATCCCATTTCGCCAGTGACAATGACTCGTTGCCCATCTGAGACGTCTTTTTGTATGCTTCAATTAGCCTTCCTCGGCCCGTCAATGCCGCCGACTGGGATGTTCAGCTCGATGGATAACAAAGCTCATTTTCTTCCAGACCATCGAACAAGGCAGATTTGCTTCGGATTGTCGACGATGCAGTTGCTGTTGCTTTTCAACCTTGTCAGAGGCGAGAGTCGAGACTCTCTCACTGGACTGCGAACAGGAAGAGAGAGCACGTTGAAGAATTGCTGGTTCATGAGCTTCGACGTGAGGAGCATTCCTGGACTAACTATACATGGGACGAGCGACAAGTGAAAACACAAATTGCAGATAGTCTCCTAGACTCTCTTATTGCAGAGACCACACAACTTTTTGTTCGTACATATCGCACATCGAGTAATGCTAATTCTAAACTGTTGTGATGAACGATCTGCGAAATGTGATGAGATTTCGCGGTACTATATTTACTGTGCCTTTGTTATTGGTAATCAGTAATAGTTCACGCTCTCTGAATTTTCAATTCAGCATTCATGACATAATTGATAATCGCATGCCACTTCAATCACCCGATTACATTTCTAAATCGCAATCAGAAACTATATTTCATGTCGAGGCAAACTGCACTTTATTGTATCAACGTGAGTTGATAGTCTCTCAACAACAGCATTCGGTAAAATGTAACAGAACAAACGGTCCCGCCTCGATATGTATGCGGTCTCCGAAGACCTCGACCGGACGATATTTTTTGACTGTTTTCTCTCGAAATTGAAACGTGTTGCCATATTGTTTCGCTTGAAAGTAGAAATATATATATTTTTTTGATGAAGTGTTCCTTTTCAATTGGAAGTCAGTTTGTGTTATATAGATATATCACCGGAGTTCAATCGACTCGTCTAAAGGTATGTATGGTACGTTCTAGATTATCCCATTTCTGCGCAGCACAGGGTGATGACAGAATTAACAGGCCGACGCCCAAATTTAAGGCCAACCTATGGTCAAAACGATTGAAGATCATCACATTCATCAGTCTCAGGTAGGCACATGACGGAAAATAACATCTATCAAATAAATCAAAACTCACTTAACCCTCATTCACACACTATTGACAGCTTCCAGAAAAATTTTTCCTTATAATTCACACCTAGATGTAATGTACAACCAATACTCATTGTATTTTCGAATATGTATTGATTTTTTTGACTGTAGCAAATTTGTTACAATGGGTATTATAGCACCTCTAATACCTGAAACCGCAAGTGACAAAAAAATTGCAACATTCTGACATTGCACTCATGTTGCATGATATCTTGACTCGTCATCATAAGGGCTCATAGACCGATTATTCGGGTTTTATGATTTTGTAGACACCCTGCATATTTTTTATATAGGCCTAATGCATATTACAAAAACGCAAACAAAGATCAACCAAGTTTTATCGCGCCAGGATGCATGAAAATTATCAAACTATGAAGATAAAAAGACAAATGCTTCGACGACTTATGTATTTTGTCGAGTTCAGAAGTCAGTCTTCACTGGAGAAATGATCTATTTGATGATTTTTGGCGTTTTGCTCACAAAACAGATCGAAGTCGCTGTCAACCAATCGATGACTAGAATCAATCAAGAATCAGCAGCTCCTCGAAGACCAATTCACTGGAAAAGAGAAAACAACAATCATCAACACATTTCAAATCAGTGTTTTTTTATAATAATGAATTACTCAGCATCGAACACGCTCGCCTTTTTCAAGATAGAGAAAGCAAATGAATTTTCGCACTACATTGACTTAGATGAATTTATTTTGAATTATGAGCTAATACAGTGTTTTTTCGGATAATTCGTCACCCTTTGCGACATACAAAAATGTCGAATTATGCATATTGGCGAATTAGCAGTATAAATAAATTTCCGCAATCAGCATCTTCAAAACTCGCATATTTGTGTGTTCGCAACTGTGTATTCGCAACTGATTCTTTCCCGCTAAATTAAACATTATTTCTACAGCTTATGTCTACTGACGGGCAAACGACCCTTTCTGTAAATACTAGGTAAATGATCAAGATTGGTCTGGACAGACCCGAGCCTTGTCTATATTTTGATGAGCTCCACACAGAATCTTCCATGAATCAGGCCCCATTGAATTATCAAAAGCAATATCTGAAATTTCTTTCACGTTTCCATTGGTCCATCAGTAAATTGTCTCATGGTCGTGTTCATCAACATTGCAATTATTAATGCTTTTAAACCACTGTGTTAATACAATCATTGGATTAACAAATGATCTTTGCGTGTTCCATGCAACTGTCTTGATACAAATGTTGAATGTTTGTCTACCAGTCTATTCTAACAAAACTCTTTACTAACTTCCGCTAACGAGAGAAATTTTGTAATAGAGAAAATGGGAATGTGTGCCATTTTCAGGTTTCTTGACGAATCAAGCGCAGAGATCAATATGAAGATTTGGGAATTGGGGATGGAAAAGTGACGAATTACGAATAAAAGGTTACGAATTATATTATCCGCAGGTTTTACAATGTACAACATGAAACTTGTTCGGGGAATAGGAAACGTGGCGAATTATCCGGAGAACACTGTATTACCAAATTATCATTCCGTCCAACCGGGATGACCACCGCATTCCTAAACGCTTCCCAACATACGGTAGGGAAAATTGATTCACACCCACCCGTTCAATACGGGAGGGTAAAACCTGACATGCCATTCCCATATAGTCGAACTTGGTTTCATTGCCAATCCAAGAGACCTGTTCTAAATTCTTGGCAGTAGCACATGCTTTGCAGTAAGAGATGTCAAACTAAAAATAGCACATCCAACCATACAAATGGGAGCACTTGCTCTTTGAAGCCACAGAGCTATCTTGTCAGGAACATGCAAATACTTGTCACTTGTCAATAATGAGTCTACTGCATGCGAAAAAAGAAGTTCAATCGATTCTCATACATTCCAACCGCGTCGCACCTTAACGTGCCATAATAAACTTGTTTACGTTGTACTTGCTGGGTAGTGGTCAAAATGTGAAAATCGCTCATATTGCGAATCACAGTTTTCAATAAGAAAGCATGTGAGCATGATAATGAATCAGGCATGAGGCGAACGAGCATTTTCTGAGCTTTTTGATATATAGGCTAATCCTCATCGAAATTGGTGAACTAGGAAAGAGATAGTGATATCGTAAATTTTTCACAAAATCGCAACTCAATGGTTGAAAATGTCATAGCCATATTATTCATATAAGAGGTTTGGTATCAGAATCCTATGATAGAAGGAGTGAGTGTACAAGCTGTATTCAAATCAGTTCAATCGTTTCTTTTTCATGCTTTTTCTTATCGGATAATTCTGTCAAATGAATAGAAGAGTAAGAATAGTGATTATCTGCAGTCGATCCTTCGACACGTCTTCGTTAGTATGGTGTAGCATTAGTTCACTTGTAATCGGTGTAGTAGTATCATTGTATTTCCATGTTTTACCTCCACTTTTCCAATTTTTATCCATCGGTTTCCTGTTGTTTCATAATATCCATTTTAAAATTTCCTTAACCTGTGGTGACTATTGTCCTTTTCTATTTCCATTACCAGCATCAGTAGTCGGTACAGTATATTAGACGTCTGTTTTGAACATGTATGCGGCAGTGTTTGGAATCTACGGTATTAGTATATTAACAGTAAGAATGAGTAGTGTTACAAGTCTTAAGATTTCCATTTTTACCAGATACTGGGCCAAAGCTGATCAATTTTAATTCGTTGCCACGAGAAAGCTCCATTGAGTTCTTTTAAGAACTGATTAATCCAATGGCTACAGAAGAATTGTATCTGTACACTTGCGGATTGGAGAACGCAATCAGACCTCATTACGTGCATGCGGCAGTGTTTGGAATCTATGGAATTAGTATATCAACAGTAAGAATGAGTAGTTCCAAATCTTAAGATTTACATTTTTACCAGATATTGGGCAAAAGCTAGTGATGCAAATGGAAAATAAATTTTGAAATTTATTTTGCGGCGATTGACGTTTTTTCCTTTGTTTCGGAGACTTATAATAGTCGTTCAAAGACTGAAAACTTCTCTATCATCCCTGTATGTTAACTTTTGGAACCAACTGCACCTTTTCCATCTCTAATGAGATCTTTCAAATGATCTTTCAGACATTAGATGGATTTCAGATTTCTCTAGCTGAATTTCAGATATCTGTCAGAAACTTAACTTTGAAAGGATCTTACATTCAACTGGAGATCTCCAATTCATCTGGGTCATATCTGAAATTCATTTGGGCAGATGTGAAATAGATTTGGAACTATCTGAGCCATTTGAACTAGAAATGGAAGATGTGTATCCTCAACGAAGATATCGGATAATACGCCAGAAGTTAGAAGCTATCATAGATATTCTTTTACTCATCACAGATATCTTTAGTTTCCAAATATCTCACGAGTTTACAGTCTTTATATCTTCCAATATGGTCGCTCATGTATGATGCTGCGTGGACTGTGTGCTTATACTTCACATGGTCATCAACACATGGAGACTTTGAATCACTATGATCAACGCTGCATAATATAGCTTAACTTTCAAGCTATTAAGCAAACTCCAAAATAAAGTACATTATTTTTGCTCCAGATCTTTCACATTGCATGAAATTAAAGCAAGATTCACGTTATCCCAAACGGTGTCTGTGTGATAATTAATAATGCTAGCAAATTAGCACAAACCACTGGTGGCAGAGGAATGTTCAAAAATCCACGGACGGAACTCGTATTGCTACGATCGCTTTAATAGAAATAATGATGAAATTAGGAGTTTTAGACCCATTCTATTGGTACTTAGCTGCCTCGGCAGTGGAAGCGCTCAAATTATAGGGCCTATCAAAAAAATCAAAACTTTCAAAATTTTCCACGGAAAATTTTGATTGAAAATTTTCCGGAAAATTTTCATCACTAGCTAAAGCTGTTCAATTTTAATTCGTTGCCACGAGAAAGCTCCATTGAGTTCTTTACAGAACTGATTAATACAATAGTTACACTAGCATTGCGTCTGTTCACTTACGGATTGGAGAACGCCATCAGTCCTCATTAGGACTACTTCAATTAATAATTTACATTAGTAAGCTTTATATCCTAGCTATTATAAATGGCCGCTGGGACGATTTTCATGATCGTATGAGAACTATTTGTTTGTGCGTCACAGTGCATGGAGAATGACATTTTCAACCATCAAAGCTACGACATAATTACATTTCTTCTATTGAGAAATCACAATTGTAAATTGAGTGATTGCATTTGACCACTGCAGCAAACACATTAAGTTATTGATTGATTGATTAATTGATGTTTTGTAGCATTATTTCAATTATAATTATTTCATTTTGTGAGCTATGATAGTCACAGCAAATTGATGAGAAAAATATTATAAGCATACAGTACAACTAATCCAACTAGGAGAACATTATTCAATTCTATTTATCATTTGAATTCAAACTTTCAATTTCTGCATCATGAAAATAGCAGCTACATCATAAAATAACTGCATTTCCTGATGTTGAGAAAAATGTGAAGTGACGAAAATCAGGTCATTCAAGTACATGATAAGTCATTATAGGCAACGAAATCTCAAAGTGAATACTGCGCACGCTTCTGTTGCTCATCTTGCTAAATGGTAATATAGGGGAGCTCGGGGTGTTATGGAAGCCATGCTCCATTTTCGAATATATTTGAACGAAAACATTGTAAATAAGAGCATGTGGTGTTTCTACCCACACAGTTGATTTTATTCATTTTTTACCCCAAATTTGGATTTTACGAAAATTTGAGCGCTCTTTTTGTATGTTTTTTATCCTGAGCAAGTCATGTTTGACCAAAAATTGTGATTTTGGCTGTGGATATATAGTTTGATTAATCATCTTCGAGAAAATAGAAACATTGACAGAAAGTTGATCCTAGAGCTGAATTAGTAGCCACCCCTTGAGCGCAGGTGGCCCATAATACCCCGCTCTCACCATCAAGCTATCTTAGCGCTTCAGCGTCCAGCGATCACATTATCGATAATTTTGCCACGTCATAGAGAGACTGCTTGAAAGCCGAGCGTCTAGATGTTGACGTTGTCGCAGCTATTTGTAGATAGCGGTGACACCGCTTCAAATCTAATTTTTACATTTCCTGATGTGTTAAGGTATTTTGAAAATAGAATCCAAAATACACACTTCCTTTGCTATATTGACATGTGATATTCATTTGAAATTAAAAGAACATAAATACAGTTATGCTCTCGACCAAACCTAGAAAACTTTTGAGTTGTGTAGTCAGAAGCACCATGCACTTTTATTACAAACTCGGAAACAGATTTTCATGATGGAAAGTATGGTGTACGCGGGTGGTTCATAACACCCTGCTCTCCCCTACAGGTACATGTATGCACAGTTGCTTTTTAGCAAAGGCATATATATTATTCAACATTTATGCTGCATAGGCTACTCATTATTTAGACGAAATCGAAACTTCGTGATGAATTCATACTTACAAGTTTCTGTTCAATCAAGCCATGCTTCCAAAAGAGCATGTAGGGAGTGTTGCCATCTTCACGAAAATCCATTAATGCGATTAGGTATAATTCGTCTTCATCCGTACTGGGTCCTCGGAAAAGCTGATAATTCTTGAAATTAGCAGTGATAATCTTCATGAATTCGACAGCCCCAGCTTTAAATGTTTTTTTATCTTCATCATTTTCTATCTTTGCAGCTACATGATTAAGGTACCCCTTTATATAACTTTTATATCCCTTTAGATCATAGGATATTTCCTCAAGATTATTTGCTAAGACGATATCGCAACCATGACGAGAAACTCCTTCCACCTTCTCATCACCTCCTTCAGCTGAAGCATTTCCTCCAAACATTTCGTCGGAGATCTCGGTTTTCTCATTGACCATCTTTCCTTCGACTTCATACATAACACCGTTGAGCAATTTTATTTTGTAGGCATCAGTGAACATATCATCACCTGGAAAATAAATGGATATACTTCAAACAAATGACTGCTGCAAGGGCTGCTCATCGTGCTTAAACTTGACAAAACATCTTATGAAAAGAAAAAATAGTAGTCTATTAACTAATCCATGAAACAACTAAATTATCAATTAATTCATCACTTGGTCACAAAGCATTGAACAGTTTGAATTCAAAAGCTATGAAGTTGGCCTACTTGCACTGTGAGTGTCAATCTGACTTTTACTGTTCAAAAATAGCAAACGTACTATGTTGCTTTTGCATCAAGTTAAGTCATAAGCAGTTGTGTGATCTCGATTTTTGCGGGAAGCGGGCATTCGCCTGCGGGCACGGGCATGTACAATAATGGCTTAATCTGTGAATTCATATCCGGTCAGTGGATATGCGGTCAGTGGTCATGGCGGCACACATGACGTGTGCCTTATGTATGTAGGCTAAGCTCATTATGCAATTGAGTCTAGTCGCATCGCATTCTTCAGTCATTATTTCTGAAGGCCAGACCTAGAATTATGCTAGCTGGCAAGTTCCAAGCTTTGAATAAGCGAAGTGTCAAATGGGTGAACATCGACCTATCGTCACCTTTATCAACTTCGTGCAGTGTGATGCTGCTAAAGCGTGTTACAGGCCAATCATCACGAAAGAAGGATTTTGACTTCCTCTATGGATTTTGATATTCTCTACTTTGATTGGGTTTGATACAAATGGCATGTGTGACGTGCAACGTTTGACGTCAACTTATGTTTTGCATTGTCATTGTGGCACAATACCGACAACGAATTTTCCGATAGTGCAGCTTGTATTATTTCCCGATGTTAGATGGGAGAACATCCTGCATTGCCAGCCTCGACGATTTTTTCTGAAAAACCGATATTAGCTACAAACGACAGCGCTATATAGGGTCCATCAAAATTGAAAATTGTTTTGACTTTGATGGAACAATTGAACGGGTGTTCTATGCCATGAATGAACGGAACGGGTGTCAAAGCTCATTTGAGCGTGAGCGAACCAACGGGTCTGAAAGGCTTATGACCGGAAGATTGAACGAACGGGAGAAAATATGACTGCTCAAATGCCCTGAATGTGATGCATTGAGTGCTCAGAGGATACGTAAGATATTGACATGCATCCAAACCAATTCTGGCACATCCGACTGTTGTGTAATCGGATGGATCTGTAGCCATATTTTCTCAAAGAGATACATTTCTCAGTGAACCAAATTTCTCACGTTTTCCCACATTCGGAACATCCCTGCTGAAGTCACCTGGGATGGGGTGACTTTGCACTTGATGAGATATAACATACCTTCATGAAAATGTCAACATAGAAACTTCTATTTTAACGTGTAGCAGAAAAGTGAGTCCTAGAAACGTTCAATCAATACAAAACTTTTCGTTTATCAAACATCGGAAACTTGACGGTGCAAAATCGACAGTTGATTAACAACCATAGGCCTATTTCTAAAACGGGTAACCTATACCAGGCCTCTCAGGGGACCTAAAAAACCTAAAATTTTGGTTCTTAGCCTAAAAACCTAAAAATTTGTACAAAATTTCACTGGTAACCTAAAAAATTTGAATATTTTGTGGAATTCAGTTTGTGGGCGTGTGTTCCTTTACGATTTCAGGTTACTTTCAAAGAAACGAAACTTGCAGCAGACTTTGAGCGGAATTAGTTCATACAGTCCTGTGCTCAATTGTATTGACTTATCTGTCAATATTGCATCGATAACAAATGTTTTTGAATCATGTACACGTTTCAATTTCATTAATGTACTACGTACGAGTACATACATGAAAATTTTACGCGAATTCCGAAAAATTCTCGAGATTCGCTCAAAAATGACATAATTGAAATAGGGGGTGGGTGTAGTAGCCTACAGTAGGGGAGTTGTATTATAAATTCATGATTTGCCGAATAAGCCATGACAACATTATTGCTTTGACAAAATAATATTTCTTACTGATAATAATCTTCGTTGTCTCACAAATCAAAAATTTTATTTTTTCTATTCTACTTGTTATTTAGAAAGAGCTCAGTTGGATAGAAATGTATGTCATTTGTGTAATTTTACCTGAAAATTTTCTGCCATTTGGCGGCTTTTCGACAAAATGATGTTCTTTCTTGAGACTCGCTCTTAGCCCATTGATGAAATTGAAATAGGGAGTAGGGTACTGATGTGTAGGGAGTAGGGTACTGACGCCAGATGTGTTGATTTCACTTCAGAGTGCTGGAAGTCTCGCTGTGGCGCTCTAGAAGTCATCAAATGTGCCAGTTTCCATAGAGCTGGAAGTCTCGTCGACAGCGCTCAAGAAGACGTCAAATGTGCTAGTTGCACTCCGAGAGGATTGGCGGTCTCGCTTGCGTCACCCTAGAATTCATCAAATGTGCTTGTTTCTTACCGATTGGGCTGAAGGTCTCGCCTGCGGCGCTCAAGGAAACTTCAATTTTAATAGTCTCTCAGGTGGAACATAAATGTACATGAAAATTTTCCGCCATCCATCATTCTCGAGATTTGTTCAAAAATGACATAGTTGAAATAGGGGTCGGGGTAGTGCAGTGGTGGAGTTGTATAAATTCATGATGTATCGAATAAGCCATGAAAACATTTTTGCTTTGACAAAGAATTATTTCTTACTGATAAATCTTCATTGTCTCACAAATCAAAAATTTCTATTTTTTATTCCACTCAGAACGAACTCAGTATGATTGAAATTTATGCCATTTGTGATAGGTATTCGATGCAGCGATCGGCTGGTGAATTAACTGATCAGCGTTCTGAAGCAGAGACAAACAGACACATAACACGAATCTGCAAGAATCATTAGAGACGTCATTCTTGTAGATTCGTGCAATGTGTTTGTTTGTCCTTGCTTGTTTTTGTCACTAGGATCCCTTCTTAACTTAAGTGATAAATCAGCTTGCTTGAGGCGATCTCTGATATGGCCAAGCTCGCCATGTGTTCTCCTTCAATTGACATCCTTCTGTACAACTACTAATGAGATGTGATAGAGAAAAAACCTAAAAAAAAATAATATTTTGGTGCCTGGGAGGCATGCTATACACATCCTTTGAGGTGGAAGCTGAAGCAAAACCATTACAGTGGTTGTCCGAAAGAAAAAGACTCTTCAGTATATAATATTGCCAGCCTAATATAATATAATAGTAATATAATTCCAGCCTATTTCTGATTGTTTTTTGCGGTCTTTTCCTGCATGTAGCATGTTGCATTGCGTTTCTTACGTGTATTGCATACATAGGCCTACATTTCAACGTGATTTATATGTCGAAAATGTCTGCTTGTATCGCAGTCGCAGGCCTATCTTGTACCTCTTGTAAACTTCGGAAGCGTTTACATGTATATTTGAATAATATTTGAGTGACTGCATAGTTTCGTCCACGTACATGTAGCTATATTCTAAATTGACTGATTGAAATTAATGTTGATAAATGAGAATATAAATGGCCCATGCTTTATGCCACAGACACAATGTCTGGCAAATTATTTTGTAGGTATTGAATATGTTTTTAGCTAAAGGTACTTGTTTCGCTATAGGCTTGTAGGCATCTCAGGGATTTCAGAGGTTATAGATGAGTCTTGCTGAAAGGTTATGCGAAGGGCTCTTCTTCACCGAGTAATCATACAAAAATACCCTAACAAATTAAGTTATTCATTATCTTTATGCACCGTGTCGGTACGTTATTCATTATTAGTTCGACGTGAATAGACAATGAATTTCATCCATCGGTAGTTTCTTTCTCTTTCTCGCTGCATGTATTTGTATAATTGTATTATTGTTGATTCGATTTCTTAATGCATTCTTCTTTTCAGGAATGAGTTCAAGGAATACGTGTTTCAAACCAGATTGGTTAACAAAGAAGGATCCCAACGGCGAACTTATAATTACGTGGTGCGAAAAGGTGGATGAAAGTACTGCTTCTTGTAAATTATGTGGAAAGCAGCTGAAGGTGAATCAGTCGGGATTGATGAATCAACATGCTTCAACTGCAAAACATAAAGACAATGTGAAAGCTGCCGAATCGTCGTGTAAGATCAACAAATTCTTTGTGCCATCTTCGTCAAACACCGGAACCCCAGCGGTTACTTGTTCTCAGACATGCCGCGCCGAAGGTATTTGGACTCTGTTTACGATAAAGCACAACTTGTCATTCCATAGTCAGGATAAGGCAGGTCAGTGTTTTGCTTCGATGTTTCCAAGTGACCCCACTGCGAAGGAATTCTCGTGCGGACGGACCAAGATGTCATACTTGAACTCACATGGTTTCTATCCATATTTCTTTGATCAATTGTGCATTGAACTGAAGAACACTTTCTTCACTTTCCACATTGATGAAGCTTCTGACAGTGTGAAACGTCTTGGTATCAATGTACGATTTCTCCTTCCAAACACTTGGTCACTTCATTGTCAACTTTTTTTATTGAATGAAATAGAAAGTTCTGACGCCAATACGATGACGCAAGAAGTACTTAGTGCTTTGAGTGACAATGATATTCCAATGACAAATCTAATCGCAGCGATGACTGATAACTGTGCGACGATGATCGGCAACAAAGGGGGTGTCGTAACACAACTGAGGACGGAAATGCCCCATATGATCGAATTGGAGGGTTGCTCACTCCATCTTGTTCACAATGCCGCGAAGGTTGCTGTTGGAACTTTTGACGATCTAGAGCAATTCGTGTGCGATGTGCATTCTTATTTCAGAAAACGTCCGAGTCTTTTCAATTTGTTCAAAGATTTTCAAAATTCCGAAGATGTTGAGAATCATCAATTTATACGCTTCGTGGAGACGAGGTGGTTACAAATGAAACCAGTGGTTGACCGAATCATCGAGCAATATCCGGCTCTTACAAAATTCTATGAAGAAGAATTCAAGTCATCTGATCGACATCAACGTATTATGGAGAACTTGGAATCGAAACTCACAATTGCCAAACTTTGCTTTGTGTCCTATAGTTTGACAACAATGGAAAAATTTGAGAAGCTCTTTCAGAATGAAGGACAACAAATTCACATCCTTCATGATGCAATGTGCGATCTGTTGAAGATTCATCTTCGAAAATTTGTGAAATCGCGACATATTGACGAAGATGCCCCCTGGAAAACAGGCATCGGACAGAGTCAGCAATTGAAAAATTCGAAACTTCTGATCGGCGAAGCGACGAAGAAATGTGTATCCGAATTGTCTGTGACTGAAAAGGATCTTTTCTACAGTTTGGTACGCCAATTTTATGAAGTGCTGACCAGAAAACTGACGCAAAAAATCCGAATCTCAGGCGCTTGGGATTTCTCCAGTCATCAAGAAGGAAAAGTTCCTCGCTAGAAAATCATGTTGTTGGTGTAGCGAGAAGACTGAACACCGTTCTCAAGGTGCAAGAAATTGATCAACTCAGAGATGAAGTGCGAAAGTATGCCTCTCTGCAAATGCCTGATCAGCCAGGAGACGCGGACATAGTGCAGTACTGGAAAGAAATCTGCGAAGCTCATGAAGTGCCAGTGTTGAAGCGCATCGTTCGCGCATGTCTCTGCTTGCCGCATGGCAACGCGGATATCGAAAGAAGCTTCAGCCAAATAAATCTAGTCATGACTAAGAACCGGAGCTCCATCACCAGTGGGAAACTCAACAAACTCCTGTTCACTAGAAGCCATATAGTTGCGAGAAATCTGGAACCCTGGGAAGGCGAGTTCAATGAAGATTTGATTAAGGCACTGCAAAAGGCTCATTCCCTCATGAAAAGCGAGAAACAGAAAGAAAAGGAATGTGAAGAATCAAGAAAGAGACAGGCAGAAATAGACGACCTTCGAGCTGCACTGGAGGTAGAAAAGAAATTGCAAAAAATTCCGCGCCTTGAGGAAGAAAAAGATCTGCTGAAAGAGAAAGAAGGGATCCAGGAGAAGAGGAAGGAGTGGACCAGATGCAAGCATCTCTCACCTGAGCTTTCTCCACTTTTATCTAAACTGTTCAGTAGATGTGTATCCACCGGTGAGTTTCCCTCTTGTTGGAAAGTAGCTTCCGCGGTTCCAGTTCCAAAGAAAGGTTCTGACTCATCTCTTCCATCTAGTTACCGTCCTATCAGCCTGCTTCCAATTGCTGGCAAGATTTTTGAAGCAGTGATTAACCAACACATTGTTAACTTCCTTGAAACTCCGAACCTTCTATCAGAAGAACAGTATGGCTTCAGGCACTCTCGATCAACTGCAGATCTTCTTTCATATGTCACTGAACATGTGAGTCGTGTCCTCGACAGACAAGGTGAGACGAGATCAGTTGCCTTGGATATTGATGCAGTCCGCTGCTAAGCGAATAGTTTCATCGACTGGAATATTTGTGAACAAGGAGATTTGAGCAAGATTTTACTAAGCAATTTTTTGATCTGACAGTTTCGGTTTGTACGATCTGTAACCTGGTGGCTTAGATAGTCAAAGGTGTATGTAGGAGATTGCTTCAATACACACAAGCAAGTTTGGGTCAGATATTTGTTCTTACATTTTCGCTCGACATCACAGTTGCAATGTACTAGAATCACGCAGTCACGAACGAGACACTGCATGATCATGAATGACATTATCTGGTGAGTAAAATGAGACATCTCTCTCGCTATCAAATCTCTTTGTTTAGACGCTGCAGCTGTCAGAAGATACAGCTAGAGGACGATTGAATTGAGGGAGAATATCGCCGGATAGCGCTGTCTCGTGTGGTGACTGCACGAATGTGCGCGTTGTACATCGACTGCAGGCAGGGATCACGCTGTGCTTCGAGTTGTGAATTAAAGCAAAACTCATTTAGTCCGTCAGTACTTGACAATCATGGTGCAGTGTTGCGTTTATAAGTGTAGTAATAACAGCACTAAAAATACTAATAAGTTGTGTTTTCATAAGTTTCCCTCCGATAAGAAATTGAGAAAACTTTGGTGTGAAAAAATTGGTAGGGCCAACTTTAAACCATCAGCTCATAGCCGTGTCTGTTCAATTCATTTTGCTGACAAAGATAAAGAAATCAACCTTCAGTATACGTTATTGCATGAGCAATATAAAATAAGACGACCCTATTCTTTGAAAGAGAATGCTGTGCCGACTTTTAATTTGGGGAAGGTTCCACTGATCGTGAATTTACCTTTTCGTCGAAGCCATCGATAAATTGAACGCAAGTCGATCGAACATCGATGTGGATACATCATTCTCAACAGATACGTGTACTTCGGTTGTTGGAAGCCCCGAACGGATTCTTGGTGAGTAAAATTCATCGAAAATTGTTATTTAGTGGTAAATGTTACAGAACCAGCTACATTTTGTATTCAAGCAATCTATCTTGCCATAAAATACAACTTTAAGTCGCACCAAATAGTCTATCAGTAAACTTTCTTTTAATATTTTAGTATGACTCTTTACATTTAACAATAATAACGATTTATTTCTATACCACTTTAAAATAAGTTTTCAAGCGGTTAAACATCAGTACAAACATTCATCAAGATCTGTGATGATCTATTGGTTTTTTGATTTGGCCTACTGCTCTATCCGAGTTGTCGTTCGGATATTGTGAGTTATCGCATTTGCAGACGACACCCTTGATCCGGATTTTGAAAACTGCTCATCAAATTCCGCGAGCGATGATGACGAGTATGAATTCGAAACATATGAAAATGATCAGCAAGGTTTTGCAGAGGAGCAATGTTTCATTGTCTATGAATCCTGCTTGAATCAGTCGCTCAAATTTTGTCGGCAATGTGGTAAACGCTTATCTCAAGCTGATTTGAGCATTCGAGCGGTTGGATCGGCTATTACTGTTGATATAACTTGCACTATTGGTGGACATAAATTGTTTTGGCATTCTCAACCGAAAGTTGATCAGTCATTTCTTTGTAATATTGCAGTAACTTCCACGACAATCATTTCTGGCAACACATTTTCAACACTGAAAGAAATTTCTGATGGTATGAATTTACATATGATACGGAAAACACGATTTTATGATATTCAAAAAAAAGTATGTTGAGCCCACTGTGTCGGAGACATTCCATTCAAATGGAACTGGTAAGAAATCATGTGAGATCTTCTGAACCATGTGTCTTGATCGGAGATGGAAGGTAATAATCGCACTCTCATTTATGGTTTTATTAGTACGTCTAAATTATTGCATGTTTCATATGGCATAACGGTGTAGTTATATGATCCTAAATGAGAATTTCAATATATAGAAACAAAAGAAAAAGTTAAAGCAAATACCTGCACACACTGTAATTACGTATAATAAATACTAGTAATTCCAAATATAGTATAATAGAAACACAAAATGCTGAAAAAACTTTGAACTCGTAATTTCAGAATGACAAATAATGTGGAAAAATGGTCACACTCATTATTTTAGTTGTTTATGAAATAATTTGTTGCCAGTATATACATTTGTAGAATCAGGAAAGGTGGAAGCGAATTTTATTCACCACGCATGATGGCAAGACATGAATTAGTTTTTTTCGAAGGGAATGACTGAAAATCCAGTGAGTAAAATTTGTGTAAGAGATATGTCGATATAATTCCGGTTTACGATCAGCATTAACAGGTAATTTATAAAGTCTTGTCTGTCCCATAGCGATACACATTTCTAAAACATTTTCCGTTAAAGAAGTCTGGACAAATCCATCAGTCAGTGTTATGCATTTTTTATCTAGGAGTTTGCTTTTAAAGTTCGGCTCGTTTATCAATTCTACACAACAGAGACACTCTCCGTCCGTTGGCATAGTCACAGTTCCCACAGGAACACCATTCTGTCGGTAATTTTGAGCTCCTCCATTTTCCTTCGATATTCAGATCGTATTCCATTTCATCGGTAGATTCATCAGTTGATGGTTGGGCATCATCCGGTTCAAACTGATACGGCAAGATTTCCTTCAAATCTACAATGAAAATACATACGTAGACTACTTGTTGGAAAAGTGTTTACTACGGGCAGTCTAATCTACATTTTTCATAAGTGAGATTTTTATAGTTATCTCGAATCAAATTTAGTTCAATAATTTAGAACAACTACTGTACAGCATTACATTAGTTTGTCATAATCCATGTTCACGTGTCGATAGGGCCTACCTTCTAAAAGAAAACTAAGTATGAATTTTTCTTCATTTCAGACATGATTCTCCTGGTCATCAAGCTAAGCTTTGTACATATAGTACCATGCATATGGGAAGCGATCTCATTTTGGATTTTGAATTGATTCAAAGTTCCATGTCGACGTCGAGCGTTATGATGGAGCGTGACGCATGTGAGAAACTTCTTACAAAGCTGAAAGAATGTGAAATTGAAATATCAAGACTTTGTACTGATAGATCAACATCTGTTTCAAAATTGATGAGCACACATTTCACCGAATCGCACATGACTTTGATCCATGGCATATGCAGAAGTCTCTCAAGAAGAAGCTGACTAGAGTATCATCAAAGAGAGGATGTGAGATTATTTCTAAATGGTCTAAGAGTATTACCAATCATTTATGGTTTTCTGCGGAAAAGTGTAATGGAGATCCCGATATTCTTGTGGAATGGTGGACTTCCATCCTTTACCACATAAGCGATCGGCATTCGTGGGAGGCTCAGGGAACACATTCAAGAATATTGCAGTGCTGTCATGATGAGAATTTCAGAAGTCAATCGAAAGAAGTGGATCAAACCTGATACCGTAGCTTTTGATGAACTTACTCGCGTAGTGAATGATCCGACTTTCCTGAGAGATATTCGAAAACTGGCATCTTATGTACATACATCTTCCCTCGAATCTTTTCACAATACCCTATTGAAGTATATCCCTAAACGTCTACATTTCCCTTATGATTATCACAAAATGAGAGTAATGTTGGCCGTGATTGACAATCTTAATGCTGGTCGTGAAGTGATTCATGAATACATGACATACAGGAAAGCTACGAAAAGATGGGCCGTAAGCCGGCGCACTTCTACTAAAAATTACGTCTGGCGACTTTGTATACTGCCAATGATTATTAGTAAGAAATTGAAATGAATGTTTTGGATTTACTGCTACCAGTTTTTTTTTGACTATCGGCTGCTTAAAGTAAGTCTTTCTATATCTGATATGTAGTTCAGGTACAGGCACTGCTAATGAAATTTTATGATACTTGTACAGTATGTGTAACTAAATGAAAAATGACGAAAAAATTGGAATTCAATTAAAATATCGTGGCATAGTGGTTATGCTCTCTCTATAATTACATTTTCACATAAAACCGTAATTCTCAACAGCACATGTATGACGATAAATAATTACCTTGATTGTCCATCTTCGTGCGTGGGACGGTGAAACTGCGCGAAGCATGTGAACTTCCCTGTTAGAGGTGTGCAGCGATTGGCTGCGATGCAGCCGGGAATCATCATCGTCCTCTGTGACGTCATAGCTTGACATTAGACAAGTTATCTCTCGTCAACGGTGATGACTGATGAAAACATCCGGTGGAACATAATAAAGAACGTTATGTCTTCCGTTTTTGCTAATAAAATTGATACGTAAAAAGTACCGAACTACACCTTTAAGCACCAGCAACTGGTAAAAGATACCCTTCAGTTACATCGAATCTCCACATATCGGAATAGAATCTCCATATCCCATCAGATGACCATCGAATTGCACATCCTAAGCATAACCAAACACGCATTCTGTTTCTGATTGGCGGATATCTGATATCTGTGCGAAAACATCCTCTAGCTACAAAGAATTTTCACAACAACATAGCAACGCGGCTCCTGGCATCAATTGGAAGAACTTGTTTTTCTCACGCATTTCATAAATTCATTCATATCCCTATATGAATAATATTGATACAAAAACTTAACATTTTCCTGAAATAGTAGTAAAAAAGCGTCTTGATAGGACTCCGGGGGTTGATAGGACTCAGACTACGGGTCGAGACTTTTCTGTAAGACTGGCAAACAGGCATCGGGTCCTCCGGCTCCAATCTTGTTGATGTGTGACGGTCACACGTTTTTTCCAGTCTCTACCTGCCAGGTAAATCCACTTCCTTCAACAATATGATCACACTTTTAATTTGCGCTTTGGAGCCATCGCACACGATTCACGTGAAGGCTTGTCTTCTCTACTAAATCACCGAGTGAGAAGACAATCCATTTTTTCACTATCATGCAGCAGTGTCTCTGTACTTTTATTTGACGAAGAAAGGTGACATCAAGACTATGCACAAGGATAAATAATTTGTTTGTATTATGTTTTGGGTCTCGTATAAGGCCGGAGTCCTCCGACTCCAGTAAAAAAAGATGGGACTCGCGGAGTCCGCATTCCTGGTTTGCCCCCAATGACAATCACAAAAGACATATATCCTAACTAATTCAGCGATAGTGTAGTCACATCAAGCTATAACATGTTTACCTGTCATAATATCCCTGTAGATCTTCATACTGAAGTTTGTCAATCTCCAACCTTACAAACAGCAGGAGGAAAGAAAAGTGAAAGGACGCTGCAATCATTTTGTTGCTGAACATATCTCCGGTAAAAATATATTGGAGAATTTAAAGTGTATATCTCAGACCATTTTTATTCAGAGATATTCAGAGCTACAATTTTTAAACGAAAAAATATCTTTAGGTCTAGATCAGTTTCAGACAAGTTACAAGGATTTTAGCAATGCAAATTCCTGAACTCTTCTAAAATCATCTTCGTTGCATTCTGTTTCAATATGACACTATATTTCTCCCCGTTTTACCAGGTTGCTGACAACGCAGTGACCCAATGCTATGAGCACGCGCGTGTATGTGCAGAATTTCTTTCAGTGAACAATTCCTTGCCATCCACATTCCATCGTTCGACTTTCAACTATGTTGTCTAGCAATCTGCATAGAGCAAGTTTTACTCGTCGAGTGGTATTCATGGTGTAAGTATATATAAGTACTCCATATGAATTCAGTAAACCCAGTAGAACTTGAAAATTTCAGTGACATTGAGTCAAGAATTTATGAAAAGTGTCATTATATTCATGCTGAATTTTTTTCCATATTAATTGCGATTTGACTAAAATAAAATGCCAATTCTGACAAGACTGGACACAGGTGATTTTCTGTGGCCATAAGGACAGGGAAATTGATGTTATGCTGTGCTACTTATTTATATTCACATCATCATAGATAAATTTAAAAATTACTTTCATCATGTGCGTCGTCTCTTGAGAGGGTTACTTCAATTAACTTCCGTCATTTGTCAGATATATTTGATGGTGCTTTTGTAAAATCCATGTATTCAATAAGTTTATTACCTCAAAACCATGCACTCGTCAAACTTACAGCCTTCTACATCCTTTCAGTGTACCATCAAAACTAAAACGTTCAACCATCAGACAACATTACTCAAAAATTATAGCCAGGAAACGTTTTATAGGATTACGCACATCTGCATTCAATGCATAAGAACATGGCATCAATTGCGAAGAGATATCGCCTGATACCCCCCATGAGATCTAGATAATACAGGTAAATAATATTTGAGACAATTAAACACTGTGATATTTACTTCAGTCCAATTTAGATAAACGGGCCTATTACCGAAACCACCGAACTAACTTTGTGTGAAAATGGCTCGCATGGAAATTTCTTTAATTGTATTGAGTAAACTCACCGATTAACATTAGCATAGAAGTTAAGGCATAAGTTAGATAAGTAAAAACTCAAATTACGCGCTCAATGATACAGCATGACGCGAATGTCTGTGATTGGTCAGTGTCAAGGTCAAGTGTCAGAGTGATGACAATAAAAAGTTACGAATACAAAAAAATACTTGTAACTCTGACAACTTCTCCCCCTTCAGTTAAGGACATAGTCTTGAAGGTGAGAAGGAACACGAACTTTTCTTCTTTGGGAAGTTGTCTCCGACGCATCATCTCGTGGCTGAGGATCTCTGTCAACTCCTGAATTCTCCCTGATGTTATTCGATGTATTTGAGTTTGGAGAATCCCTTTCCAGGTTAGATCTTGAAATGTGGACTTGGTCGATGTGGCGAGTTTGCGAAGTCCCGTCATCTTCATCCATAATCTCCACCATCCGATAACCGACTTGACGCACTATGACCCCTTTAGAAGGACGATTGTCATTGCCTCGGTAGAACATCACTCCATTGGTATCCAGGGCAGATGAAGTCCTAAGATTTCTTCCTTTGAACATGAACGAAGGAGTTCTCTTGGTTGTCGCATGCTCGGCGTTCCGGTATTGCATGAGGAAGTTGTCGATGGTCCGCTCCAGATCTTCATGAGTTGCAGGCTGACTGCTCTTGATTGCATTCTTGATTGTTTGAACGAACCTCTCGGCAAGACCATTCGAGGAGGGCTGTCGTGGAGCAGTGAAAAGCTGAATGACCCCAACTGACTTGAGCCACTTTTGTAGTCCATGTTCAGTGAAATGGGTCCCGTTGTCCGTAACGAGTACGTTTGGGATACCTTCCCTGGAGAAGAATTTTCGGAGGGCAATCTTTATAAATTCTGCATTGGCTGATTGTGTCACGAAAACCTCCGGGTATTTGCTGTAGCTATCTTCTATGACCAGCGCGTAGTACTTGTTCAGAAAGGGGCCACAGTAGTCAGCATGGATTCTTGACATGGGCGAATAGGAATTGGGCCACGGAGTCCATTTGGGATGTGTCTTGGGCTTGACTTGCAGACATTTTCACAACTGCTTAAATGCGAGTTGATGTCGGCATTGATGCTAGGCCACCAGCATAGGGATCTTGCAAGAGATTTCATTTTATCCCGTCCCATGTGACCGTCGTGTAGATGAGACAGCATCAAGCTCCGACAAGCAGGAGGAATCAAAATCTTATCATTGAGGGAAGTCACACCATCCACCGCTATTGACAACTCTTCCCGATGTCTGTAGAGCTGCGGAAATCTTTTCTTCGCACTTTGAGACCATCCATTTCGCAAACCAGAAAGTACGGAACCATAAAAGGCTTTTGTCTCTGATACGATGAAGTTACGATCGAATGGAAGTGGGTGAGTTGTAAAGCATTCGAAGGTGTCAACGGATTCAACCGGTCCAAAACTCGAATAGCGGGACAGAAAATCAGCATGTGGAATGCGTTTTCCTGGCTGATGCTGAATTGTATAGTCATAGGCGGAAATTTCGAGTGCCCAGCTTTGCAACATATTTGAAGTTGTCTTTGAAGCCGAACTTGATGGGGAAAATATGTACTCGAGTGCCTTGTGGTCGGTTATGATCTTGAACCTTGAACCGAAAACGAACTTGTGCAGGCGTTGGAGAGCCCACTTGATGGCTAGCGCCTCCTTCTGAGTCTGCGAATAACCTTTTTCAGCTTGACTGAGTCGCCTCGACACACAAATGACAGGAAGATCGTTCTGTTCTAGAATAGCTCCAAGACCGACTTCAGAAGCATCAACAATGACAGTGCAGGGCAAACGGGGCTGAAAACTCTGTAACTTGATTCCATTCGCCACCTGCTCGATTAGACTGTTAAAACAACTGTCGTGAATTGAAGACCACACGTATGTACCGGATGAACTTGAGGAGAGTTGGAATAAGGGTTCAGCCTTCGTGGAAAAGTGAGGAACGAACTTGCTGTAGTACTGGATGAATCCTAGGAAGCTTCGAAGCTCCTTCACATTCGTAGGACGAGGAGCATTTTTGACAGAATTCACTCGAGCTGCATCTGGTGAAATGCCACTGCCGCTGATGACGAATCCGAGGTAGTGAATTTGTCTCACGCAGAAAATTGATTTCTTCGAGTTTATCTTTACATTGAAAATTGATAAGCGCTCGAACAATTGGAGTAATTTTTCATCATGCTCTTCTTTGGTGTGACCATAGACCAGGAGATCGTCTTGATAGGATTTTACACCTTTGAGCTTGCATATGATTGCATCCATGGTTTGTTGAAATAACCCTGGCGAAATGTTCAAGCCAAAGGGAAGGAAATTATAGTGGAAAAGTCCCCAACTTGTGTTGATCGTTGTTACTTCCTTTGAATCTTCGGCAAGGGGAATTTGTAGAAATGCATTGGTCAAGTCAATCTTCGAGAAGTAAGAGCAACCCTGCAGATCTGTAAACATCTCTTCCATGCCAGGAGTAGTGAAAGAGGTCAACTTCAGACTTTGATTGACTGTAATGCTGTAGTCTCCGCAGATACGAAATGACCCGTTGTCTTTCCGAACCGCAACAATTGGGGTAGCCCAGGCACTTGATTTAGTGGGAGACAGTATACCTTCATCAACTAGCTTGTCAATGTCTTGCTTAACTCCGTCACGAATTCCAAACGCGAGAGGTCTAGCTTTGCAAAATTTCGGTGGAGCTGAGCATTCGAGGTGAACCGAGTCAACTTTCATACCACCTTGGTAGTTGCTGCAGAGATGGATTGCATTGCGGACTTCGCTGGAAAGGCAATTGTTGACTTCCGCGGCTTGTTGAGATACTTGCATTGAATTCTGAACATTTGTGGAAGGTGCAAAACTGGAAGAATTGGTGATCTGTATTGAACTTGGATCATTGACTGAACTTGGTGGATTAACTGAGTTAGGATGTGGAATTGATGAGGATGGACTGAGTGGACTTGGACTCTCAACTTGAGGCTTTGTGGACTTTGGATTCGTAAGTAGGTTGATACAGCTGCGAGGGTTCTGGCCGGATTCCTTGATCAATTTGTTCATGTCGTACCTCAAACCACGCAACGCGGCGAGACCAATAATAGGCGGACTATCCCTAGTTATGACAAACCAAACTTGAAATTTCTGATTGTCCTTTATGATGTCAACATGGGCTTCGCCAACCACAATGAGAGCGTCTCGGGCAGGCCTGTGATTAGCCTATGAGAAAAATTGAGGAATTTCCTTGAAAAATTTGAGGAATGGAAACGGAGCCTAAAATGGTAATTGCAAAAAACCTCCAAATTTTAGCATGGATTTTGGGCCAAACTTCAAGTCATGAAGGTCGAAGAAGGCAACCCCAGGGTTGACCACACCACACTTTTTGAAGTTGTGTATATTACAAAGGGATATTGGCTTGGTCATAATCACTTCCCGCGTTGTTACGAATTTAATTTGTTGACCTCAAGTACTATCTGCTTAAAATGCATCGAACAGAGAATGTCAGATCAAGCTGCTGATATCGCTGTGCTTCACACTATCGTCGCCAATTCAATTATGCTTGTCAGATTTGTATACTGCAATTTTTTGAATGTAGGAAATATCCTAAATACAGGTATCTGGGGATATTGTGACGATTAATTTTCACAGATTTTAGACAAATTTTGGGAGGAAAGTAACCCATAACTACGAAAAGATCAAAATCGTTGACGGAATGCATTGCTTGTAGCTTACAAAAATTCAGTATTATGAAGGATGCGACACATTACACACGAATACATTAATATTACTTTTTACTGCATAAATTTTGGTGGCTCTTGTTTACCTGTCAGCGCTTTGATCATATCGCTCCAATCTACATTCAAATGAATATGAATTCTCTCAGACGAAACAAAACAACTGTTAGGAACAGGCTTGCCAGTTAAGTCGTTGGTCTCATCTAGGCAAAGAGTGAAAAATTATCACCTCCATTCGTATGAAATTCCGCTGAGATATTGACATCCACGTCTTGCAGTAGACCCAGGTTGAAAATCTGCCAACCCAGTAATATGTGGTTTGAATGTCTTCATTAATCTAAGTTCGCATACAACGATAAACGATTTGTGCATTACTTTCACACCAACCTGTGTTCAGATGTCGGTCTGGAAACCCTGGAAAACGTAGCTGCAGACTCATGGGATAGCACAGCCACATAAGCTTCTAACTCCCACACACTAGTGACCACGATGCAGATAGACACTACATTTAGAGACCATCCGCTTTACCCCATCGGATGTCTTCATATTCAGCGGAAAGATAATGTAAGAGAATGAGTAAAGCAAAAGCTTCAGTTGATAAGAGCATTGAAATCCAAGTGGGCTAGGCCACCTATACGCTATCACGTAATGGATATAGAAGATCGATATCCTAAAGTTCTTTAAGAAGTACAGGCATGCATTTGGCAACCCTATAGTCGCAGAAACATATAAAGAAGGTTGTGAAACAGGTCAAGATAATTAATGAAAATAATTGAATAAGCATTTTATTATTGGAATTCTCCGCAACATTATGATGTTGGAAGTAAAAATTGATTGCAGTGTTCAAATATACAATTTCTGTAGGTTGATCACAGTGCTTCACTCATTAAATACGTGAAAGTATTACACTGAGGAGTTCGACAGACAACAACTTCAGACTTCTCTGCATAGCAAAATAAGTCCGGACGAACCCAAACATCTGCAGCCATATCGCTTCCAGAAATGAAAACGACGTGAAATAAGAACACGTATAATTGTTCAAGCTCAGCAGTCAGGATGTAGGATACATGTTACAGGATTCTATCTCAGTTTCTTGATCGGAAGTTTACATATCATTGCCATTTGCCAAAAAAACAATACATTATCCTACATTTAGTCTGAAATGTCACATTTGAGGAATTTCTCTTAGTTAAGCTATATTTGAGGAATTTTTGAGGATTTGAGGAGTAAAAATAATATTTGAGGAATCTGAGGAATTTGAGGAGTAATCACAGGCCTGCTCGGGTGATACCTGTAATGCCAGTGCAAGTAGGCTGAATTTGACTACGTGGATACTGTAGATTGTCAAAAGTTTCCAGTGACATGAAGCTTACAGGAGATCCGCTGTCAAGAATAAACTCGCGGGTTATCCCAGTAGAAAATGTCACATCCTGAATTATATAGTTGTCACCTGAAAGGACTCCTAGAGCTTGAAAGTACTCAGACAGCGTGGTATCAACATCTGCGCATGAGGTAACGTGTGACTGTACCACGTTGGATCTATTGGACTTGCACACCTTTTGTATGTGTCCCGTTCTCTGGCAACTGTGGCAAACAGCGTTCCTAAACTTGCAAGTGGATCGGAGATGCTTGCCTCCACAAGAAAAGCAAGATCCTACATTTGTCGCACTAGCTGCAGTGGCGATAGGCTTTGGCTTGTTTGAACTAACTTGATTTGCTTTGTGGTAGTGCCTTTGAAAACTTGGTTGAGGTCGATGTTGAGATTCTCTGAACATCTGACTCCGCTGAACTTTTGGCCTATTCTTGTAATTCGAGTTTCTGCTCTCGGAATGGAATAAGACAGCTTGCGAATTCTTAGGACAGATAGTTTCACTAAACACTGCATCAATATCATCATTTTCCTCCAGAATTGTCCTAGCCTCTTGAAAAGTCAAATTTTTTATTCGCAGTAGCTTTTTCTGTATGCTGGGATAGTTAATGCCCGCAATAACACGATCACGCAAGGCAACCTCCAACTGATCTCCAAAGTTGCACTTTGCAGACTGCTGTTGTAATCTCAGCAAAAAATTTCTTTAAGTTTCATCTGAACGGCTTATCAAATTATGAAACTTTGCACGTTCAGTGGCCTCAAAATATGCAGGTTTCAAGTGATTTGTGATGACTTCCTGCAGTGCCTCTACCGTTAAGTCCTCTACTTCCTTTGGATGACATAAATCAACCAAAAGATCATATGCATCTTTGCCTACGCAAGTTAGGTAATAAACTGTCTTGTTTTTGTCAGTCAGGCTTTTAGTGAGTTTGCAAATCAATTCAAATCGCTTATGCCAGTTTTTCAAGCCGTCTACATCCTTAATGTTAAGTGGTTCAATACCTTGAGTCATTGGAGCCATATTCATTACTTTGAAATTTAATTGTATCTACTATCTCGAATTGAATTGTAGGAATATGTAATTGAAGTTACTGAATTGAACTTGGATTGAATTTGAACTGCTCGCGACGCCAATTATTACCGAAACCACCGAACTAACTTTGTGTGAAAATGGTTCGCATGGAAATTTCTTTAATTGTATTGAGTAAACTCACCGATTAACATTAGCATAGAAGTTAAGGCATAAGTTAGATAAGTAAAAACTCAAATTACGCGCTCAATGATACAGCATGACGCGAATGTCTGTGATTGGTCATTAGTGATTAGGTCATTAGCTCATTAGTGAATAAGCACTTTCCTTCCAACCAACCATAAATATCGAACTCTTTTCAACAGAAACAACATAAAAGTGAGTTATAGCTGCATGACTAATATGAGAAATACTATCAAGCAGCATAACAGCAAGATATTGAATTCAAACAAAAACGAAAACAACTCAAACAGCAGCGAAACTAACCAAACGCAATCCAGTGAGCAACAATGCAATTGCAGGAAAAAAGATGAATGCGCTCTTGAAGGAAAATGTTTGAAGGAATGCGTTGTGTATAAAGCGACGGTAACAACAGAAGATGGCAAAGATCATTCATACATCGGTCAAACAGAAAACAGCTTCAAAACGAGATATCGCAATCACAAAAAGTCTTTCACGAACATCAGACATGAAAACGAAACTACATTGTCGAAATTTATTTGGATATTGAAGAACAACAACAAAAATTATAACATCAAATGGGAAATAATTTGTGAAACATCACCGTATAAATGTGGTACAAGAAAATGTAATCTGTGTCTGATGGAGAAATTTCACATTCTAACACAAAAGCCTAATAATTTAATTAACAAAAAGTGTGAAATTATATCTACATGTAGACATAGAAGAAAATATTTACTGTCAACTATTCGCTGATCAGTGAAATATCATTGCCGCATTCCTCTTGCCAATTTTGTAATTTGAAAACACCTCCGTAAAACTTACTATGTTTATATGGCTTCTTTGTTTCATGTTAACTGCACTATGAAGATCGTATGTAGCGTGAAACTCTAAGTATACTCGGAGTAGTGCAAAACAACATTTTTTGATTTTATATATATATACAGTGGCGTCTTCTCCGTACCTGCGAGGCCTTCGGCGCATCCTCAAAAATTATTTACCAACATTTATAAAAATGAAAAGTGTCAATTATTCATCATATTTCATTTAAATGCGATAGCTTCTCGTGATAGCTTCCGTCTCAAAATCAGACGTTCAACCTCAAGAGTGAACAGTTTTGCAGCACGTGCTTGAATCACAGCTGTTTTCTTCGAACAATTAGACACACAAGCTGGTCGTGTGTTCAGACGGAGTACTGATGTTCAGACAGCGAAAGGGAGTTGTATGCGTGTGAGCAGTAAGCGCACGCGCCAACTTCAATAATGGCTTTCCTGATAGACATGATGCTTTGCCTTCTCCAATTTTTGCAATGAAATTCTACACAATTCTTGATCGAGGCGCGGTATCTAAATATAGTAAGGGAAGCGCAACCCAATTGTTCCTAGCTTCGCTTAATGTGAGAGAAGCCAATACGTCAACAGTGGCAGATGGATGACGTTCAGCAAGGCTGCGATCAGATGATGAGCGTTCTCCAATGAATGCAGAGTAATGCATCTGACTCGAACACTCAGATTCTATAGAATTCCATAATTTGTTTTTACGTGATTGATGTGACACTATGTTTAGTACTGCAGATGAGATCATAACCACGCCTTTCGTCCCGTGAATATACTGAAAAGATGACAGTCGGCAAGCAAGGTAGGCCAACACCTGATATGAAATTGAAAGTCACACAGAAAGAAATAACATTTTAAACATCACATTTTTAAACACATTTTAAAAGAAAAAACATTTTAATTCATCAAAATTTCAAACATGTGAGTGGCTGACCGGCCGTCAGAAACGCAAGAAACTGCTGGCCTTGCCTCCTTTTTTCTTAAGAAAATGTGCTCTGGACAGAGAGGGGATATAGTGATCTCAGCTCCTTGAGTAAGGCGGTTAAGTGACATGAGCAATCACTTCTCATGTACACTTTCACTTTGAAAGGATGTTCGGAAAATTGTTATTAAAAATTCAGATTTTATGAAAATTGATGATGTGACATAAAAGTACTTTGTATAGAAATAGTATCCCAATGCCGAGTGAAGGCGTATGGTCAGGGATCACGCGACGACACTGTATATATATATATAATAATTATATAATAATTTATTATATTATATATGTATATTATAAGTCTTGTTTGCGTAATATCAGCAATTTATGTTTTTTGAAAAATGTTGTATATAAAATCACTTGCAACAAATGTCAACAGACTTATATTGGTGAAACTCAGTGCACTATGAGTAAGCGAATTTTAGAACATTTAAATCGTAAAATAAGTCTTGTATACTAGCATTTTCATATGAAACATTAATTAAATTCATCAGCATGTGACATCAAAATAGAAATTTTACAGAAGTTTTTTGCCAATATCCATGAACGTAAATTCTGCGAGAGAAACTTCATCAGATCTCAAAGACCCAGTATTAATGTTATATACAATTGATAACCACAACATTTTGCAGATATCTTGTCCATTTTTACATAGTTTCTGCTTTTTGTATCAGCGTTTAAATTTTAGATATGATGACTTAGATTAGATTCCTTCTTTCCTTATTGCTTGGTTTAAGATTGTTGTTATATTTTTGGATTGAACGTTTCCATTACTTATTTACTTATTTTCCTATATATATATATATATATATATATATATATATATATATAATTTCGAGGAATTGAATCAATTTCCGTCAAAGTGCTCAACTGTGAAAGGAGCAACGTATACCCAAAGTTAGGATGAAAACTCAGAACTCGGTACTCAGAGTTTCATGTTAACACAATCATCAGCCAAAGCTAAGGAACGAATTTTACAAAGTTAAAATATTGAAGTAAATATGTAATCGGAGTAACCGTGACCTTTACGATTTAAAGAAATATACACAGTTACAATAGAAGAATATGCATTCGCTGTTTATCGTGACCTTTGCAAAGCAAGACACAAAGAAAGTTAATGTCTTGATAGCAAATACTTATTTCGGTGCCTGCATTTGGAGACAAGTTCATTCCGCTTGTTGAGTAGGTTATCACCGTCGTGGTCCAAAATAAAAAACTTCTCGCTGAGACAGAGGTCGCACCTTTTCGTTACTTGGTTGAAGGGTTTGCAAACTTTTTTTATCCTCCACTTTACTATTGGGCTGGAACCTGCTTCCTTCAGCCTCCAATATTCCTTAGACAGTTCAGTTTCATGCTTGTATTTTTCATGGGAAAACGACTTCTTGTGATTAGCGTATCTGAGCTTGAATGAACTTTCGCAAATACCCAGATATCTTCTATTCTGACCATTACAAGTAATTTGGGCCTCATACACAATGTTGCTTGCCAGACATTTATTTTGCAAAGGGCATTTTTCTTTGTTCATGAAATTGTATTCCCTCCGATCTTTGTTATTCTCTTCTTTGCTCAACATTCTCCGGTTGTGGGCGTTTATGATTGATTTGATGTTGGACATGCAGCTATAGCTCACTTTGAGGGTGTTTCTATTAAAGATCCTTTGAAATCTGGTGCCATCTCTGAAGTGTTTGTCAACGAGTTCCAAAAAGCGTTGACCCACATTTGTTGCCACGGTTCTGCTGTAAGGTGGATTGAACCAAATTATCTGCCTTGCTCGCTTCCGCTTCTCACTTGGCTCACTACTTTGCTGTTTGAATTCAAATTTGCGAGTGTAGCCATGCTTCCGCAGGACTCCCTCGTAATAGGGAGCAGATTCACTGAAGGCAGCTTCATCAGATGACAATTCGCTGATTCGCCTCTCAATCATTTCTGGCAATTGTTCAGTGATACTACTAGGGTGGTTGGATTTTGAGTTGATGTATAGAGTCTCATGATCCTGCTTTCTGTAAGGTTTGTAGGATCCGTCACAAAGATTGAAAGTGACATCAAGATAGTTCACAATCTTTAAATTACACTGAATCTCCAGGTGAAGGCCATATCGCTTGAATATCTCGTGAAATTTCTTCCTGATCAGATCTCCTTGACGCCCTGTAACATTTTTGAAGTAGGCCAAGCCATCATCACGGTACAGGCCAATGCAGTCCTTGTTGAACTCTTTGGACAAAACGTTCAACAGGTATATGCCCACCAACTCGCACAGCTCGGCACCATCGTAAGCTCCCATTGTAACATCAAAATTCTCGTTCTCGCGTTTTCTCCATGGCTCGCCATCTTTGAAGAGTAGCCACTTACGAGCATGTCTTATTGCTTGCAGCTCCCTGTCTTCGATATTTATAAATTCAGATGCGAACCTCAATGAAAGCTCCATTAGACTCTCTGTAATTGATGGGTAAAAGTCTTTCACGTCGAAAATCATAAACTTTCCAGACGATTTATGCTCGAGTCCGTTAAACCAATCAATTACTTGCTTGGTGTTCTGCCATTGCTTTACTCCAGTTGAAAGTCGTAACTTTGAATTAACAATCTCCAAAACCCGCTTGCTGATACGCCCAATTTCATTCTTTGATGGGTTGATAAGTCTTGTTGAAGGATTGTTCAAAAAATTGTCCTTGTGATCTTTGAATGTTATAAAGCATTCGTTGCTACCATTGATATTCATTCGCTCTGCGACCTCGAATTTCTCAGCAATAGTTTTTCCTTCCTTGGATACCACTTTCACGATGCTTTCATCAGACTTCTTATATAATTTGGTAACGGAATTGTTCAAAAGTCGTCTATATTCATGCGGCTGTACTTTTATATGTTTGCAGTTTTATCAGCGGAAACCAGGACCTCCTTGGATTTCTTGATTTCGGAAATATCTTTCTTGATGCGATTCTGAAAGTCACATCTCACTGCCCGAAAATTAATCCGGTTGACGAGATTGAATAAATCAGATTCGAAATCCATCAAATCCTTGATTGGAGGAGGGGAGTTAGGTGTCTTAAGTCCATAGTTTTCTTTCGATAAATCACCATCGGCATTACCATCAAAATAAAATGCCTTCCATCTCAATCTTTTTATGAATATTTCAATTTTATTCAATAGTTCCATTTTGTACTGTTCCTGTGTTGGTAACGGGATATTTTTAAGCGAATATGTCAAGTTCAATTTCTCCATAACAGAAAAGAAAAGATTCCGAAGAGTGCTCGACTTTTCAGGAGCAAAATAATTTCGAGGAATTGAATCAATTTCCGTCAAAGTGCTCAACTGTGAAAGGAGCAACGTATACCCAAAGTTAGGAGGAAAAACTCAGAACTCGGTACTCAGAGTTTCATGTTAACACAATCATCAGCCAAAGCTAAGGGACGAATTTTACAAAGTTAAAATATTGAAGTAAATATGTAATCGGAGTAACCGTGAAATTATTTTGCTCCTGAAAAGTCGAGCACTCTTCGGAATCTTTTCTTTTCTGTTATGGAGAAATTGAACTTGACTTATTCGCTTAAAAATATCCCGTAAACAACAAACTGTTAATCAAAGTAGTGAGACACACTCTTCTCATAAAGACACATTTTTTGCATTGCCTTATGTACGAGGTATATCAGAAACAGTAGCCCGAAAATTTCGTCAACATAGCATCAACATCGCTCATCAACCAACAAACACAATTCGCTCAATATTTGGTAAACCAAAACGTAAGAAATCAGACTTAGATAAACGTAAAGCAGTATATGAATACCATGCCAAAATTGCAATTCAGAATACATTGGACAAACAAGCAAACAACTGAAGACTCGCATTCATGAACACAAGCTGGCAGTAAGAAGAATTGATCGGAGATCACAAATTTCAGCACACATTCAAGAAACAGGTCATCATTTTAACTGGGAACAAACCGAAAGTTTAAATACATCTCAACATCGCCATGGACGACTATTTATGGAAGCATGGTACTCCAATAATAACTCTATCAATCGCCATATTGATCTTGATAATATCTATGTTCACCTTCGTCAACAGTTAGTGTATTTAGGATAGCTACATTTTTATATTCTTTTATCAGCACATAAGGTATACAGGACTATATTAGCATAGTTTCTTCATTTTCATACAAATTTCAAAATAATGTTTTGTAATCTTTCCATTGCCTTATTACCTGATGACGTATTGCAGTTGCAATCACGAAAATTTGTGAAAATACATTTATTTATCTTGATTGAGCCATATTCACAAAATATATATATATATATATATATATATATATATATATATATATGATGCAGCGCACTATTCAGCCAACTGATTGTGGTGGCAGAGTCCGTCTATATCAGAAGCCCTCTTCATACCCACCTCATAGCCATATTAATGCACCGGATGACAGCGTCGAGTTCACTGAGATTGATTTGAGAGCTGTCCAACTTTCCGTAGCCAAGCCGCTTCCTCAACAATTAGGCCTGCATCATTTATCATGATGACCACCCCTAGCGCCAAAGTGCCTGCATCTGTCCAGACAGTCATCTTACACGAACCATCTTCACGAGCCAACCACTTTCCCATTCACTTATCTTTCTGAAACTTCAATCACGTTATCCATCGTCCCCTGACTAACTCAATCTTCCCAGTTTACTCCTTCTTTGACTGTCAGTCTATGGATGAATCTGGATGCTGCTCGCGGCCATCCACACACTAGGTAGTGGCCAATCCATTCCTTCAATACTTTGTGGATTTGTCATCATGTCATCAAACCTGTGACACTGGTAAGTTGACCATCACGTTTCCACTTGAAATATCGGTCAACCGACAGTCCAAGAATGCGCACATTTTGTTGATCACCCAAGACTTCTGCAGGTTTCGTAATCAGACCGAATTTCTCAAAATGCTTCATTAAGTTCTCCACTGACATCCTGTCTTCATTGACGAAAATATCATCAATGTAACTGCTGGCAGCATTTCTTATGGACGGACAATTTTGGTCATTACTTTTGGTGCGATGCTTAAGCTAAACCCTAATATTGTGAGCACAAACGTCTGTCCCTTCTATCTCACTCCCTGATGACACCACAGAGACAAATCAATCTTAATTTGTAGATAGGCCTTTTTTAAATTCTACCACTACTTTTTTTACTCTATTACATTCTCTGAACGGAGCTCCGTTTTTGCACCTTCATTTCACGACCCATTCATTATTATGAAATCGAATATGCAGGTCATCTTCCTTCAAAACAATCGCCTTCTCCGACACGTCAAAAGTGACTAAGTTTTGCTCCCGTTCAACTTCTCGCTCGTCAGAATTGTCCTCCTTCACAATGGTTGCCTTCTCAGACTCGTCAACAGTAACGAAATTCGCGAAGTTTCGCTAGAAGTTTTGCTTAGATTCACTGGCATCCAAAGATTCAACTCGACAAGGAATGCGAGACACATCAAGAATAACCTCAACCTTGCCATCTGTCTTATGAGAAATGCCCCATCCATACTTACAAATAGCATCTAAACCTGCGTGGCACAGTTGTTAAGTGCTTGGCCTAGCGATATTTCGGTCCAGAAGTCGAGCCCCGAAAGTGTCATTAGTAGTCGAATGATCACAAGGCTGTAGATTGAAGTCTGACTATGTCAGCACTAATTCTACTCTTTCAGACTGATCAAACAGAGTGAGACAATTACCGCTTTTCGGTTCGGTATGGGGAAGGGAACTAATGGTAAAATTCTGTTCCATAGGAAATTAAGTGCTACTGAACGTTTGCTTGCACAAGTAGTCAAGAGCATTCCATGGAAACTTTATCATACAAGCAATCATTCTTCTTTCATAAGAGGTTAATATGCAGTTTTTTCAAGTTCTGATTAAAGTTTGTCGAAGAAGTTGTCACCAACAAATGAATCTCTAAATGTTTGTTACTTTGACTGGATCGAGGAAACTTCATGAAGCAAAGAAGCGAGAAGATCAGCGAATAAATCTTCAACAGCAATTGCATGAAGCAGGTATCAGCAAGAATGATTGATAAAACCGAATATGAGTGATTCCTTGACGACACTGTTCGTTGGGTTCTGTTGTTAATTCTCATGACGCATCAGCAATAAACTAGGCCAATCGCGAGAACAAAACCTAGATACCGAGCGTTAAAGTACAAATCGCAGTCGTAAATCACTAATTTAAAGATCAATTGAGATGGTCCCGCTGCGTACGATTTAAGTTACGAATAAGTTTCTTGGCATCACTTTTCGTTTTACACCCTTTCTTGGAATTAATCACTCGTGTCTCTGTTTCAATAAACCGGTTTCGCTTTTTCAGTGAGTGTTTTCCGATGCTTTGAATATTGTACTGTAGCCTACATGTACTATGCATAATGCGCTTTCTTTAATTGCCTTGTTCTAGGAACTGTATAAACCACAGAATTAGATTTATCTGCGCGCGCTTCGGTTTCCTAGAAAGCAAGAATCATATCTAACCTCAATATCGAAATGGCATATCACAGAATAAGACAACTTCCTCCTTCTCGAATGGATAATTCGGGTATCGCTTGCTATTGGAAATGGCAAACAATAAGCTGTCAGCAGAGGACACCAGAGCCAGTGAGAGATGCGTGCGCGCTGTGATATCACTTCGCACACAACAAAACACACATCTTGGCTAACATTCGATTCCGTGTATGCACTATGCAGTAAGGATTGCCGAGGAGAGGATGTGAAATCATCAAGTGACCTAATTTTCGTGCGCCTGCTACTTTTTTTAATAATGATTGGAAGGGCCAACATTATGGACAAAGCTTGTGCGCAATGATCTGAACTCTTCGAATCTGAAGGAATTGTGGCAATCGAAGCACTTTGCTTGAACTCACATTAATCCGCAAGCGACGCACGACTTTTTTTCTATCTCTGTAAGGTAATAGGAATTCCATTTTGCCCACTTAATAGGTTCCTCTATGTGCCGGGGATTTCGTATTAATCACATTTCCAGCAAACCGAAGCAGATAAACAAAATATTTAATTCTGTGGTACAAGCATACCACGATTGAGAAAAGCTTTCTACATTATTAGTGGCTACAATCCTTGGGAAATGTTAATTGTGCAATGTGTGTCAAGTTTGATCTAACTCGAGAATTCCAGCAGTAAGTCTACTACAGGGTGCCCAGTAAGAAGTCAAGAAATTCAATGAAGAAAGTAATTCAGAATGTAAAGTCTCTTTTGGCAATGATTTTCCGTGTCTTCTTGAGTCTAATTTGTCGAATATGATGAAGGAATGGACAGGCCTTCTGCTCTAGTATTTGACCTTTTCAGGTGAAGAAAAGCCTTAGAAGATCTGGTGATATGCATTGTTGCTCACTCACATGTGACAGCGTTAGAGGGTGAAATTACTGTAATTTTCAAAACTAAACCTCGGAAGTTTGGCCTCTCGAAGTGCAGTGTCATTCTGTCTTATTTTTTGCACAATTTTTCAAATTGTGAACACATTTTTATGAAAAGGAAGAATGAATTGAGAAAGATCGCAAACAAGCAAAGGAAGGGGAAAACAAGAAAGTTTGATTTTCTATTTCAAACTACTGTTTTGCACCTAGCTTTGAAGCCAACAAGATCTCCGCTCGTTGTAGAGCGTCATCGAAATCAACAATTGATTAAACATTTTCTTGTGTGTCTTGTGCATCTAAGTAGTTCTGATATCTTAAAACCGGACAATATTCCCATCAGCAAAATTGTAAAAATGATAATCAATCTGTGTATTGAAACGAATTGGCCCCAAACATGTTCCGCGATACTGAACGTGTGATGAATGGTCGGTAAGTGACAATCCATGCGCAGCTACTGAATACTGTGTTACTTGCACCGGCGCTGTGTCCTCGTGGTATAGTGTTTGCTCTGCGTCCGGGAGACCTTAGTTCTATCGTTGGTCGGGTAAAAAAAGTGAGAGTGGCTAAATAACAACTCGGCCACATGGAAGAAAGGAGCGTGCCTAATGTGCCTCCGATTATAAACAAGGTTGATTAATTTATTTAATTGACCTTCAAAATTCTCGATCTCAATGTGAATTTCATCGTTGATGTTCTGTCACGGTTTATGGCGTAAATCAATAGCGTTCACGGATGCCCTTACGGATGGCTGGGATTCCTCATCCCAACACACGGGCAACGTTTCTACTTGAGCGCTATATAGACTTGAATATTGCTCAGCTGTTAATGGTGCACATTCTGAACATTTTTTGCCATTATAGCAGTTTGATTGATGAACTAACATCGTAATCAACTGCAGTTTGACTGATACATTTATCGCTAACGTAAATGTTGTTTCCTAAGAGAGGTGGAAATAGGGTCTGTTCTGCATATATAGGGCCTACTGCTTAGCACTGCAATCATGTCACTGCTGTTGCCAAGCATCATAGGTCAACGTGCGAATCGACTTCAAGCTATTTAGTTAATCTTTCACGTCTTTGCGTCTGCAGGAGTCGCTCGAAGAAGGGGATGATTATGAACTTGCCTCAGTCATTAAGCAACAATTGTATTTTTGTTTCTGGCTATTATATATTTATGTTTCCAAAATACAAATTAACTATCCATCGGCGACGACTGTCATTGAAATCTTCTCTGAGTCGCAACTGTTTGCTTCCTTTGCGATTGCTAAAATTCGCGGAATGCTAACTAAGACATCCTCGCTTAAACAGAGAACACGAAAAGTAGAAGTATAAAGCGTACATGCACCTACATGTTAAGTAAATTTCTCTTTTGATAAGGAAGCTCCATTAACAGTACATCATGAGGTAGGTGGTCGGACTTCCTGCAGGCGTACTTTTCCGTCAATCACAAGGACGTTGGTTCTTTTTTTCGATGATCGGAACGTTCATTTCATCAATTTGTCAGCGAAGATCGTGGTTTGATCTGCTCTAACAAATATTGTTTAGGGATGGCTCAATTTCCGCATTTTCAGTTTCCTGCGCACACTGTCGCTGTGAGGGTAGACGACAGAATGAAAGCTGAAATGATCACAACGGACGGATTGCGCTTACGGACACAAATCAAAATGGCATAATCAGTCTGTCTGACACAAACAGGAATACATGAAGTTCACAATTAATAAAGGTACAGCAAACTCTCTGCAGAAAGCACAGGTCAAAGTAATGACAAAATTAAGTAAAAAAGAAAATAGAAACAGAAACCCCTTGTCGTTTATTCATACCGCTGCGCTTGCAGAGCAAGCTACGTAGGGAAGACGGAGCGATGTCTCGACGAGCGTGTTCGCGAGCACATTCCCAAGTGGTGTGAAGAGGGTAAAAAAAGGCCAAGATCCAAGCAAATCCCTTCATCGGCAATAGCTCAGCATCACCTGATCTCCAGCCAAAGTCCATCAAGAGCCTCATTCAAGGTGCTGAAGTAGTGTCGTAGCCAGTTGGAGCTCTGGATCTCTGAAGCAGTGTGTATAAGACTCGAGAATCATTCTCTTTGTGTGCACAAAGACTTGTTTATTGCTGTGACTTGATGCCTTAACCTCTATCTTCCTTTTTACTTTATTTTATCATTACTTTGACTTGTGCTTTCAGTAGAGTTTGCTGTACCTATATTTATCGTAACCTTCATGTTTACCTTCGTATTCCTGTTTGCGTCAGACAGACTGATCGTGCCATTTGATCTGTGTCCGTAAGCGTAATCCGTCCGTCCGTTGTGAGGTGCCTGAAGATGATTGCCGGATAGCAGTCGAAAAATTCTGTACACATTTGCAATAATAACAATAACAGCATCATAAAATACACCTGACTCTTTCCAACTATAGCTCTAAAAATAAAATAATTGTATAAGTTTCCAACTTTTCAACACATTATGGAGGTGGGCCTACACCAAAGGATTTTTTTCAGTTTCGTCAAAAGTCGTTGTCGCTCATAGTGGTCGTGATTGACAGGAGGTAACTTAATACACTCTCTTCAGTACCCTTGGCCGAGAATTCAAGATAGAGTTGAATCCTGGTTCCCCAGGTCTTTGACGTCAATCCTTATTCCAACGCTGTTTGGCGATAGATTGCATTAGCCTAAGGGAAGATGACTTCTCAGTGCCAGAGCGTGTGTTTAACCTCGGGTTTTCGACTTTCGAATATGAAAATGAAATCACATGCTTTGAGATGAACTTGCCACAATTTCCCTGTAAGTGCACCACATTTGGAAGCACATAGATCTACAAATGGGATCTTGAGATGTTTGACGCTCCTTAACGTCCAAGACGACGGGCCGTACAACTTAAGAATTGTTGTTTTACGAGTAATGATGTTGGTTGAAGATTTGCAAATCAAAAATAATGAGAATTTTGTGCTCGAATATAGAAAGGGAACATCAGTAGCTCTCACACTATAGAGTAGGTATATTAGGTAGAGTGGTAATTCCGCATTTATTAAATCCTCAATGTGTATACACTTTCGATTTTGTTAATTGAACTCAAGGGAGACATAGGTGGTATACTCACCAAATGTGAGATTTGCAAATTTTTTGCAGTTTAGATGAAATTGCAACAGAATTGAGTGATCATGATTGTAATGCAGAAGGAATGATGGTATTTCACAGATTCTCACGACAGCCTTGGAAATTTAATGTTTGCCAAATTAGCAATTCGATGGGTTCCTATTACTTTCATGCTCAACCTCAAGAATATTTTCTCAAGCGTGACAACCTGCCACTGGCACAGCAAAATCACATAATCAAAGACAATGACTTCATTTAACTTTGAAAGATGTAAATGGGTCCACATCACTATTCAGATTCAAGAAATGAAACATGAATTCAGTGAGCCCTAAAATCATGACGTTGAAAATTGAATTAAAAACTTGACATTTCAGCCAAGAAGGCACGAATAATATCGCGACTTTTTCATGAAGACTTCCATTATAAAGCGGTTCATGAAGCCCTTCATATCAGCTTAATTTCCGCTTAGTTATGATGCTTATTTAGCAAATATTCATTCCTTTTGATATCCAACTTGTTTCATACTACTTATATAGGAGAGTTATCTCGGTAGTATATAAAGTGGCAAATTTTGACTTTTTTCAAAAGTGTTCAAATAATTTTTTGGATCACGGGAACGTAATTTCCACAAAAAACTGAATCTTTTCATATAAAAATTTTCACTGTCTATAGATACTTCTTTGAGTCGACACTCTACCTATATATCCCTACTCTATGTCTCACACTATTTTGAGTGATCAAATGAATGTTAGATCACTACGTTATTAAGTGCACTACACTCGGAATAACCTGGATCTACATAAATAAATGTAATTTTGCGATGTTTGACCCTCCGTAGATTGCGAGACGATTGAAGTTATAACTTAAGAATTGTTGTTTTACTGATGTTGGGTGACAATCTACAAATAATACGAATCTGTGCGCGAATTTAGGAAGAGATCGTCTGAAGCTCTCGGACTAACTTCTGAGAAGTGCTTTTCAATTCCATTAAATCATCAAGGCTCGCCAATTCTTCTATCTGATTGACTTTGGCAAATGATGGCATTGATGTCAAATGAATTTTTTCTAACTTTTGTCGTGACTCGTATTTTCTTTTATTGTGCACTGATATTGGCGAATGCTTCTGCCGATTGTCATATGTAGACAATAAAGATAACCTTATCTTATATTTTTAAAGATGAAGTTTTTTTCAATCGGTGGGATGTTATTTAAAGCTTTCTCTGTCTAACGATGGCTCTCTGATGAAAACTGAAATTACTAGGGATGTTCTACATGTCTGATCCTGATTAAGCTTATGTTTTAGAAATCTTAGAGCGTGGCTAGCATTCTGAAAAAATAATATAAACTCCAATATAAACTTTGAAACCGTTGAGAAGTTACAGCCCGTGAAATATATGTATCGTGACATAAGTGTTACGTAGGTATTTCGAAAATTTGACACCTACTAATTACACAAATTTGCTGGAGCAATGTGTCGCCTTATTGGATAATGGAACTGAAATTTGATTGGCTATGTCACCAGACAGTTTTCGATGATCTTTAGCTTTAATCATGAACTAGTTCCTAAAGGAATAAGTTTCTACAACCAACAATCTTGATTCTTCGCAAACTATCAATTTAAATCAATGTATACTCAAGACACTCACGAACTAATGAATTGTTTAATTTCAGGTATGGATGACAAAGATGGTCTTTTGGATTATGAGAAGGAAATCTTCCTGAATTTACACCATGATAATGGATTATTGGTTTGTTCACGTGGTCTCGGAATCGAACGAATATTCTACTACTTTGTAAAACTTTACAGTGATCCTCAATGTCTGGTACTGGTAATCAACTCATTCCCCGAAGAAGCTCAATGTATTGTCGATGATATTAAGAACGAACCACACGTATCGATTACTCCAAAAATACTCAACGCAGACATTTCAATCAATGAACGTATGAAGATGTATCGTGATGGCGGTGTTTTATTTGTCTCCTCTAGAATCCTGGTTGTTGATTTATTATCAGAGCGTGTTCCTGTACCTTTGATAACTGGTATTCTGCTTCTTAGAGCACACCAAACGTTAGAGACTTGTCAAGAAGCGTTCATCTTGAGATTGTATAGGGAGAAAAACTCAACTGGCTTTGTTAAAGCTTTTACTGAACAGCCTTCATCACTTATTTCCGGATTTAATCATGTTCAGCGCTTAATGATTTCTTGTCAAGCGCGTCATTTACACATTTGGCCACGTTTTCACAGCAGCGTTGTAAGTACGTTAGAAGCCAGACAACCCATAGTCGAAGAAATTCGTATTTCTCTGACTGACAATATGATAGCTTGTCAAAGGGCGTTATTAGATCTAATTCATGCTTGCTTGAAAGAACTTGGTCGTGTAAATATCATGGTGAATATGGAAGAACTAACTGTGGAAAATGCACTTACGCGGAATTTTGATAAGTTAATTCGGCGATACCTGGATCCGGTGTGGCACCGTTTGAATGAACAAAGTCGCCAGCTAGTTTCAGATATAAATTCTCTACGGCGTTTGATATCATATCTAACTTTATATGATCCGATCACATTTTACTGTCTTGTTAAATCCTTGAGAACATCACAAAAAGTATTCGGTCAGAATGCTGGTTGGCTCTTTTTTGATGAAGCAAATACATTATTTGTTAAAGCAAAGAGTCGAGTCTATAATTCAGGTGTCCAAAGCGGAGATGAGCCCGTGAACAGTTTCAAAGTGGAAGAATTTCCTAAATGGACCGCTCTGAAGGAAATTTTGAATGAAATTGAAAGTAAAAATGGCTCATTGGATTCAACTTTGATTGTAGTTGAAGATGAGAAAACATTGAAGACAGTTCGTAATTTTGTTGAAAATGGAAGTGAAGCTGTCATCAAAGAATTGAAAGAGCGATTTTTGAGAGAGAACAAGCAAGCTGGCTTGCAAAATAAAACGAATAAAGCAGAGGCGAAGGCAGCAAAGATAGAAGCTGGGCAAGTTACTTTGACTCAAATGATGAATGAGAATCAGACAGAGACTGAGGCTGAAGAGATATCAACAGATTGTTCCAATGGACTGAAATTTCACAACTTATATACATCCAGCGCCGCCCGTCGATCTCGTAAGGAGAAACTTCCTCATATTTTGATGACTTATCGACCTAAATACGTCATTTTATACAATGTAGAAATGGCTTCAGTACGTCAAATCGAAGTGTTTCAAGCTAGTCGTGTAGATGTGAGAATTACAGTTTATTTCATGATATTCAATGACTCAGTCGAAGAACAACGATATCTTACAACCCTCAGGAAAGAAAAGGAGTCTTTTGAACATCTCATAACCGAGAAAAGTTCATTAGTTCTTCCTGAAGATCTACTGAATGCTTGGGACGGTGATGAAGAAGAATCTGCGGAAACGGAGATCAACACACGCAAAGCCGGCGGATGGTTGACGGAATCAGGGGATCCGCAAAGGGTGATTGTGGACATGCGAGAATTTCGCAGTAGTCTGCCTTCGCTAATACATCGCCTTGGTATTAAAGTCATTCCTCAAACTATCGAGATAGGAGATTATATACTCAGTCCAGACATTTGTGTAGAAAGGAAATCTGTGAATGATCTGATTGGTTCCCTGAATTCCGGTCGCTTATTCAACCAGTGCGTTGCGATGACGCGGAATTACAAAAAACCAATGCTGTTGATTGAATTTGATTCAAAAAAGGCTTTTTCTTTGTACAGTGGTGGTCATCGCCAAGCGATGATGTCAGCAGACTTTAACTCCTCCGATGTGATGTCGAAATTGGTCCTTCTGACTCAGCACTTCCCAAGTCTCCGTCTTCTTTGGACTCCAAGTCCATATGCCACGGCGGAAGTGTTTCTCGAACTGAAGCACGGACATCCTGAACCTATGCTGTTGACACAGCTACCTGGTGATTCAGATGACGTGGCTATCGAAGACAATTCAAATTGGCTGAATTGTCGAGCTCGCGATATGATGCTGAAATTACCAGGGATCACAGAGAAAAATATTCGGCCGCTTCTGAAACATGCCAATTGTTTGCTTGATTTATGCGCTTTATCAGAAGATGAATTGAAATTGATACTTGAAAATGGTGTTGTGGCTAAGAACCTTTATAACTTTCTTCATGCTGACAAGCGAAGGGCTATTGAGGAGATGGAGAAGGCCAATTCTAATCCGAAACAGAAAGACAGGGGAGGGTACAGAAGATTCAGAATGAATCTCAAAAAGAAGTGACACTCGAAATCAAGCTTTCTCGTGGAACTTTGTCGAAGGGGAGCCTGCAGTGCATTTCTGTTTCAACAGCTCGATAAAGCAGACTAGATGTTGCTGGTAGATTCATTCAAAGTCTGAAGGAAACAAGAGGAACGCATTTATACTTGCAGCTCAACACAAAATCAATTCCAACTCATAAACTGCTAAACAGTCGATTAAGCATTATATTGCTTTCTACAATGCTATACAAAGACTTATAGTTCAGTCAGTCTTGATTTAAAGAGATACGTTGCAATGAATGCATACTTACATGTACAGCGTGTTTCAGAAAATAAAGGACCAGTCATTAATTTATAAGAGAAGAGAAGTCCTTGCTTTGATGATTTTTCTTTATTGTAGCAACATGTGCGAGGCCTTTCAGCCGCTACAGGTGACCATCGTCGGGCAACTGAATGAAGATTGCTGTAGATGAACTCATTGACTCAGATGAAGTCATCACGTGCACTTTTCATTCAACCCGGAACATAGCATTAACTGTCCAAAATAAAATATAATACGATAAGCGAAAATACATAAGCAAATACTACTACTAAAATCAACAGTAGAAGTACTTCTAGTTTTCTAGCTTTCATTACTGCTGCTTGCCTGATGGTGGTCGCCTGTAGCGGCTGAAAGGCCTCGCACATATTGTTGCACTAAAGAAAAATCATCAAAGCCAGGACTTCTTTCACTTATAAATGTACTACGTGTATATCGGCTAAAACTCATTGAATGCGATTACTTAAAGATAGATTTCTAAGTTAATTTGCCTATTTGAACATCATCTTCCCTTACAATTGCGTCCGCTTGTCCGTGGTAATGTAGACAGGCGCCTGACTGATTTTCAACAACAAGTTAGCTCTAGAAATAACTACGATGCAGTTTCTAGATCATACAATTTTTTAAGTAATGGGATCCCTTTGTGCAACCATCCTTTAATTTTTCAACTTCCCTTATTTTGACCTGACAATTTGAAAACATTAATTAGCAATAAGTCCCCAATATTGTTAATCCGGATGTCGGGGATGTGCCTGCATGTCTAAATCATTTATGAAGATACTAAACATTTTTGACAAATAGACATTCTAAAGCATGCATCCCATAGTAAATAGTGGACCTGGGTATGACATATTTGTTCGCAATTGGTGAAAACCCCAATATGGCTGATGTTAGCCTTAGACAAAAAACGTCACTTCTTTTCAAATTGTCGAGATCCACCAGCACTGCCGGCCATCATCAGAGAACTCTATGTATGAGAATCTCTATGTAATGTATGCATATGTAAAAAATATAACATGTAATAATGTATGCATATGCGATGCATGTGTAAATACTATATGCATGAGAACTCTCATCCCATGTCTGCACAAATTTTTGTGTTCATAATATTCCGTCCTATCATGGTTGTCAAAGTCAAATTCGTTCTTTATATCATTGTTGCATCCATCGTCTATTCTCTCTATGCATTGAATTTGTACTGACTATTTCATTTGCAGTGTAAATGAATAAGGGACCAGGAGTAGAGCTAGAGTGTTAAATCAGGCCTTCACGTTGTAAAAGTTATATGTTGATGCATGCTTGTGTTTCAAAAGTTGTGTGATGCATGTTTTCACTAAAGTGCCAGAAAACCTCAATAACTGAACTGTTCGAAATGTGAGCGACTCATGTCAAAAGATAAAAGTGTTCAAGTATCAACTGTTAAGTATTGAACTTGTTGCGGATTTTAAAGAGTGGTACCTATTTCACAAGTCAGATGCTGTATCACTTTGTGTTGCATTTGTATTAAATAAAAGTGTAAATATGTAAAATGGAATAGAAAGATTTCCCCCATGATAGTGAGATGTAGTCCTATTTCTATTTTGATTGTGTGTATACGGTATTTTGATATGCGTTTCAAATGAATGGTTTTATGGTGTACCTACGTGTGCTCGATCTATAAATGATTTGATCTCCAAATAAACACATTTGTTTGCATTAATAGAGATGTAGTTCTTCTATAATTTCATTATTGTTCTCGCTGACTAAATAGGACATTTTCATGGCTGTGATCACATGTTGTAAGATGAAGCGTGACTAGCCTACATATCCACTGATCATATTTTACTTAATGAAATTTTATGGTTTGGAAAATCCTTACGGCATAGGTACGTGAAGCCGAATATAAGTTAATGCAGCACAAAATCATACACTTCATCCGTAATGATCAGAAGTGCTTAAGTGCACCCATAGCTCTTTTTAAGACGCTGATGAGCGAAAAAAGTTAGCCATAATAGGGTCCATCCAGGGCTCGATAATTTCCGTCCTAGCAAACATGTTTCCCAGTGAATTTAACTTAACGTTTGTGCTGCTTTACCAACATTGAAAAAAAATTTCCAGAAATTGATTGTCAAATTTGCCTATAATGGTTAATTTTCGTTCTTGAAGATCATCAATTATCAAGCCAATCACTGTCATCATAGTTGCGGAACATTTACACCTAGGCTACGTGCGTGTAACTTGACGGCTGACACTCGATCCATGATGAGTAGGGGTGGTGATTTTATGCTCAAGAATAAAAAAGCACATTTATCTTTTTAAGCATATTTTGTCTTTTCAGACATTAATGAACATTTTAATAATCCAATTAAGTATCATCGTTCATGTTTTTGACAAATATTACATGTGGAATTAAGATTGATCAATTATTAAAACCTGATTCATTTTGTAGGCTACCAAATAAAAAAATAGATAATTTGGATTGTAAATGCGATTTCTAATTGAGTTGTATATTTCTTAGTGCTAGTTCAAATGGCCTCTGAGACTCATAGAGTCATAGTCATATCACATGGCAATTGGCTGAAATTACTATAATATCGCAATATCACGATGACACATATCTGTAGATGATGGTGATTATGCAATACAGCCCGAGGGCAGCGCAGCTGCCCAAGGGCTTGAATTATCGCCCGATGTCTACGGGCTGTATCGAGCTCACTGCCATATTGCCCGCAAAAGTCCGTTCTATTTCAATGGACTGCCATATTCCCCGCCAGAATCTGCAATATTGCCCGTTAGATATCATGGCTATTATATGGTATTATTAAATTTCTATACCTCACACGTCCATGGTATTTTGAATTCATTCCATTAAATAAGTAAGTACATAGAATGTAGACGAGAAAGAGAAGAAAGAACAGTTGTTAATAACGACTTAGAATGCTCCATATCAATAACTTTGAACAAAGTATGATTTCTGGTGCTAGTACAGAAGAGTTACAATTTCTTCAAGATTTGTCCCCATTTATTGACCAACAGGATCAATGGAATCAATGGACAGGCCTGAAGAAAGATGATACCAACTTTTTGGACAGTCTATTAACAGATGTTGACTTGGATTTAGATGTCGAAATTCCAGAATTTCATGATCTAGACGTAATCACAGTCCAATCGCTTGATGAAATGGAAAAGGACGAAGTTCCGAAATCGACTTCTTCCCAGACACTGTGTTACTCAACTAAATTCAAAGACTATCTGAATTCAAAAGGACTTCCAAATACCATCGAAAGCATGCCGTTGCGTTATCTTAGTCAGTATCTCAGATTATTCTATTCATCGTTAAAGAAAGATGACAACACTTACTATGCTCCAGCCACTCTCGGTTGCATACGAGCAGCTATCAATCGATACCTTACATCAGCCCCGTGGAATCGACAAATAAATATCATGACAGACAGAGAATTCAAGCCTGCCAACAATATACTGTCTGCAATGGCCAGCAAGTATCTCAAATCTCCGGCGTCATGCAATGATAACAGCTACAAATCATTACCAAAAAAAGATCTAGAAGCACTTGGAACATATTTTGACAAATCAAACGCTAAAAAACTTCAAGAGGAAGTGTTTTTCAATATTCTTTATCACAAGGGGTATCGTGGGAGAGAATGGATAAGAACATTAAAAATTTCAAATCTCAAAATTCACACGGACGAGTGCGGAATAGAATATCCGGATTTAGAAATACCAGCTTTCTCCAAAAATACAAAGGGCTCGGTTGTTGAAAAAAGCTATTCCAATAACAAGCAAAGCCTCATTTATTCAACACCTCAACAAAAAAAACGTTGTCCAGTAGAAGCAATCAAATTTTATTTCTCAAAAATCCCTCCCAACGTTGAAGTATTATTTCCTCTCGAAAAGAAACATTTCAACTATTCCGACAAATATTGGTACTATCCCAAACGTATTGGGTAAGAATACTCTTGGTAGTATGATGAAAACTATTTCCACCAACGGAAACTTATCAAGACTTTATACCAATCATTGTTTGAGAGCAACATGCTTCACCCAATTGGCGAATAAAGGATTTTCAATATCCGAAATTCAAGCAGTAACTGGTCATAAAAGACAAGACAGTGTTCCGAGGTATATCAAACAAATTGAGTCAATCAAAAAGCAAGAAATGTCAAACGCCTTGTCTGAAAGTATGTTAATACAAGAACATGAACCTCAATATTGTGAACAGTCAAACAGAAATGTTAATATGGTCAAAACGGAACAATCAACGGAGCGCATTTTTAGTAACTGTCTATTTTCTAGTTGCACCATTAACATTAATAACTGATACAGTGTTATTGTGTAACTTCTTTGAGCGTTATACTCTAATGTTAATATTTACTGAACAGGAATTATGACGGACGTGTCCGAATATTCATGATCCCTTGTCAAGTTGTGCATGTATTTTAATCTGATGAATTATAAATTATAAAGCCTGTAATGACTTTTATCTGCAATATTGCTCGGTAAATCATAGATATCATGTCACAGGGTGGGTAATAATATAATATACGTTTTACATCAGCTACGTATGATATCGACATAATTTTTGAGCACAAAAATTTAAGTATAAATTGTCTCTCTCAGAAGCATAAAATCACCATCCCTGATGAGTATAAGGAAGGAATGGACAAACAATTAAAGCAAAGACATGCCTTCAATAATCGTGCTTCGCGGGTAACCAGGCATTAGCAATTAAGTGAATGGTGATAAATAGAAATGCACACTGTGGTGACATGCCACGCTCAATTACGCGTAAACAGCGCGTAATTACACAACCCTATGTTACGCGTGAATTCGCAACACGTCTCGCACGTGTCGTGCACTTGCTATTAACACAATTTTTTCAGAAAGTACCCAGTAAACATAGTGACTTCATTGTGTCCTCCTATATTGATGTCACGTGTCTGAGACGTCTATGACCAGAGCGGGATGTCAGTACAGTGATTTCAATTACGAATCATTACCTTCTTCATTTTTTATTGATGTACACAAACTACATTGCTTGTAAAATACCGGATGACTTTGGAGAAAATCAATAACATTGAAAGCAATTCCTGCGACCAGTCCAACAGAAACCAACGAAACTACGATTATCATGGAAATGGACCATGGAAGTACACCCGAAATTGTTGACAGGAGGCTTATTCCAATGCACACGATGGCCATTACTAGAGAGCAAGCAAGCCCTAATGTCTCATTTGGTACCAATTCAGGAACAGCACTCCAAAGTGCTGAATATGCAGCCACATGTCCACAACTTATCAAAATGAAGCCGATCAGTGGATTTACACTTGAAATTGTCAATAACGAATACCCTACTGAGGCAACCGCATAGCCAATCAAACTGATTGGTCCAGGTAAATTGAGCCCACTGATGAAGAGACCAACAATTGGTCCAGCTATCACCTCAGCGATATAATGCATTGAGAAATTGAATGACGCTGTTCTTCCAGGCAGTCCAAAGAAGGAAATCTGCAATTCTACTGCAATCCCTCCTAATGCTAGTGTACTTATCATCAATGGAGCAAGTGCAAGTAACCAGAGCCAATATCGATAGCTTAATTCTCTGATGCCACTCCAATTTAGTAGCAAGACTTTCTTCTCCGCATTATCTGTCTGCGATGCAGTAACAGACTTTTCTGCAAGCGAATCATAGCACAGATGTTTTTCAACATGCATGCTGCTATTTTCTTGATCTTGAGTGACACATGGAAGCAAGGCCGAGTCCTTTTTCCACCTGTATTTTAATTCAATCACATAAAGCACTGCAACACAAGCTGGTGTTAAAACGCTTAGAGCAGTGGCAAGAATCAACATTTGTGTTAATCCAAAAGTTTCCGCAAATACTCTAGCTCCTACAAAGGCTGAAAAGCCAGCAAGGCTGGAAAAAGAAAATGCAAGACCAATCACTAGACTTCGCCAACGGCCACTGAAAAATCTCGAAATCGTGTAATTCCGAACTGCGACACATGCAGGCATTGCACCCATTATCAGTATCTGACCAAGGAGCATGGAAGCGTAACTAGCTGAATGCATATGACCTAGCAGTGAGCCAATAACTCGGAGCATACTTCCAAAAACTCCCAAAAGGCCAACGCCAATTCCAAATTTTCCATAACCGAAGTAATCAATTGAAAATGAGGTGAAAAATATGAATGGTACAATGAACCAATCAGGCAAGGAGAATATGCCATACTCCACAGAAGAAAATTCAAGGCAGCTGGAGCAACAATTGACAGAGATGTCTTGAGTGCATCGCTGCCCTTCCAAGATATCTGAAACGCCCCAAACGCTCGCTGCTGAATACATATCACCGAATCCCATTAAGGAATTGGCAGCAATTGAAAGTATAAATGATGCTGTTACCATTAGCTTAAAAATTTAGGTAGGGCATGAATGACCGCAGTCCTCTGACATTCCAATAACGGCTGGTTTATATATCGTGAAAGTATTGCTCTATTGTTCATAATCTAAAGTCACACTTGAATGGGTAAATGAATGAATGTTGATTGGATCTTATTATTATTATAATAGGGTCGCAATCTTAGTAGAATATAAGGGTGCTCCTGGTGAATGTAGGTCAATCCTTCAACGCATCAATGCCTTCATTGTTCCTCTATAGGCAGTCTACTCTCGATGTAGTTGACATTAAAAAGTATAGAATGGATTCCAAACCATCAATCGTGTTAGTTGAACTCATTTAATGTACATGTACGGGTAGGTACTTGAATTGCACAATTATCATGTATAAAAAGACTTTTGACTTCATACTTTGGAAAACATGCTTGAACAGCTGTCATAAAGACAGTCGGTGCACCGAAATGCGCTAATTTCTATCAAATTGATGTTTTTGTATGGTTTCAATTACAATAAATTCATTGCATCTGTTATCTCAGTCACAGACAATTGGATAGAAAAATATTTTAAGCGTGCAGTATAGCCAGTTCAAATCAATTCAAATTTAAAATTTCTACATCATAAAAATGAAGAATTTGAAAATCATGGCTTTATCATAATATAACCGATGAATTTCCTGATGTTGAGAAAAAAAATGTTAAAATGGTAAGAAAACTATATAATTCAAATTTATGACAAATCACCTTAGGCCACGGAATCTTAATTTCCGCGATATCAGAAATAGTAGTGAATACTGCAAACCCTGCTGTTACTTTTCTTGCTAAGATTTATCTTGGCATTCCACCAGTCCGAAAAATATTCTTTGGCATCCGGTGATTACATCACAGAGAGTGTGCTTGAAATCAGGCAATATCGAGATGCTGGCCTTCTTGCATGGCAATTTGCAGATGACGGTGACATTGCTTCGAATCTTTCTTCATCTCCTGATGTGTTCAGGTGTCTAGAGAAGAGGCTGAAAATCAGGGTTGGCCGGTAAAAACCACCCTGGTTTTTACCACCTGGTAAAAACCTGGTTAAAACCACCAGCTTTTGTCACCATTTTTCGGCTAAAACTGGCAAAAACTATTTTTCCAGCATTACTGCTTAAGTTTTTTGGGTACAAACAATATAAGGGATTATCGTCACTCCTTACTTTATTGATGAACGTTGGTCGCAATAAGTTCACTTTACTTTTTCATCATTCGATAAACATTTAGGCTTATATTTTCACAATTCAAACCTATCAATATCGTATTTCAATCAAGAATATGTTCCAAGTGTGTAAGAATATGAATTATTATAAAAAATATTGTTATAAAGCTGTTGCGCATTATTCTTGTAAGTATGCACGCATTTTGTTGCTTTACGAAATTCATTCATTGTAAGATGCAACAGACGTCCATGCTGGAAGGAAATCACTTGGTTCTATTTCAAAGATCGAAAACAGGCATTCCATACAGCTAGAAGGGTAGGAAAATGTAGAAAGAAATGTGGCCTCGGATTTCTACGATTAACTTCCCTGCTGATCTCATAGAATCATTGTTGATTATATGAATCATTGTTGAGATTATAACTGAAGCTGTTCAGACATGCACTATACCTCACTTTATCAAGATTGCTGAGTGCGAACGATGTTATTTAATTATTCTTTGTTCTTACAAATCATGATTTCCTGCTACAGTCACAAGCAGCAGTACATTTGGTATATTTCTAAAAAAGGTAGAAATGCATTCTAAGTGACTCTTGCACATTGCTTGATTTGGGAGCAGAGATTTTCCGGTGCAGAGACTTTTTGATAGAGTGTTTTCTCTGCGTTCATGAGACCTGGGTTCGAATCTAGATCTGATGAAACCTAAGACTATTAAAATACACTCTACATTCTTGCTGAACACTCAACACAGAAGAGTGACAGTGGGATTATTGAAGCTCGTTCACGTGAAGAAAGTGGTTTGTTTAATTTAGTTCTATGTATAAACCAGTTTTATTCATATATTTATTTTCATTCATTTGATGATAAGTCTTCAAGTATCTAACAACTTCTGTTACATGAACCAAAGAGCCAAAATGATGCTGAAGTCTACATTTGTTCTTAAATCACAAGAAAGGGGCATAGCAATCGTAAAGAAAGACAACATCGTTTGTCGTTCGTTATAAAAACATATCATGTGGTTCCATCACAGAATGAATGTCATGTTTTGGAAGATAAGAGTTGCAAACTGCAAACCCACATGCACCGTAATACTTAAATTCATCGTGATATTAAGTAGTGATGAAAATTTTCCGGCAAATTTTGAATCAAAATTTTCTGTGGAAAATTATGGAAAAATTGGAAAATTTTGGAAAATATTGGAAAATTATGGAAAATTTTGGAAAATTTTGAAAGTTTTAATTTTTTGTGATATTAGGCCTTATAATTTGACCGCTTCCACAGCCGAGGTATGGACACATCAATGGAATTGTTCTAAAACTCTTGATTTCATCATATTCTTTCGATTAAAACGATCGTGGCAATACGACTCCCGTCTGCGGATTTTGAGCATTTCTTTACCACCAATGGCTTGTGGTTATTTGTTAGCATTTTTAATTATCACAGACACTGTTTGGGATAACGGGACTTTTTTTCCTTTACAATGGGGGTATAATATCATGCAATGTGAAAGATTTGGAGCAAAAATAATGCACTTGATTTGTGAGCTTGCTTATAGCTTGAAAGTTAGATAGGCTCAATTATGCAACCTTGATTATAATAATACAAATTCTCCATGTGTTGATGAACTTGTGAAGTATAAGCACACAGTCCACCACAGCATTATACAAAGCGAACATATTGGAAGATATATAAAGATTGCAAACTCGTGAGATATTTGGAAACTAATGATATCTGTGATGAGTAGAAGAATATCTATGACAGTTTCTAACTTTTGGCGTATTGTCCGATCTTCGATGAGGACAAACTGTTCACCTTCCATTTCTAGCTCAGATGGTTCAGATAGTTCCAAATCGATTTCTGATCTCGTACCCAAATGAATTTCAGACATTTCCAGATAAATTGGAGATTCTCCAGTTGAATTTAAGATCCTTTCAAAGTTGAGTTTCTGACAGATATCTGAAATTCAATTAGAGAAATCTGAAAACCATCTAATGTCTGAAATTCATTTGGAAAAATCTGAAATAGACGTGGAAAGGGTGCAGTTGGTTCCAAAAGGTAACATGCAGGGATGATAGAGAAGTTTTCGGTCTTTGAATATTACATAGTCTTTTCAAGCGACTATAACAAGTCTCCAAAACAAAGGAAAAAGTCAATCACCGAAAAATAAATTTCAAAATTTTCCATTTGCATCACTAATACAGTATTAAGTGATTAAGATCATTTCGTGAAGAAATAGACTAATTTTTCGGAATTTTTGTTTTAGCCGGTTTTTACCAGTTTTTGCCGGTTTTTACCACTTAGTGGCAAAAACCAGTTTTAGCCGGCAAAAAGCCAACCCTGCTGAAAATGGACTCTTCCTTTGATCTATATATTTTTGAAAAAACGATTAAGTCCGACATTTCATCGGCCACTTGCTTAGCGTGTCCACATCACACGCGGCCTTGTCAATACTGCGCGTATTGTATTGCGACGTCCGTGCAGTGGCGTAAGTCGTGCTGAGTGCATGGTGCTGGAAGCAACCGACATTACAGTAGATTTTCCATGGTTTGTCGTTCTCCGCAACTACATTTGTCATCTTCGCTTATGTTACATTTTTTCCTTGTCACTCCACTATGGGCTACTCCTCTTCGGAGGCAGTTGAGCGCTTTCCATTCACAGTACGAGAGTTCCTTGCTGCGCGGTAGTTTGGCCTGTGTGGTACTAAGGAAGCTACGTCGTCAGTCGTGATAGTGCAGGAATCGCTGTGTTCAGTGGGTGTCACTGACATGGTAATTCAGTCATTGTAATTTGCTACCATTTCTTATTGTATATTTATAATTACTGTTTTCATCTAGTCGTCTATCATCTATCACCGATATCGTGACGGGTTGAACATGATTAGTCATTTGCAAGTATATTGGCAAAATAAAAGTAAAGGAGGCCTGGCATGGAGACCTATGGAAGTCTGTTTCAAATTTCTTAAAATTTTCTTAGAATTTTTCTTGTAACCTTCTCCATAAAATTTGCATAATTCGAATAAAATTTGAAGATTTATTTTAAAAGATTATGCGGTTTTAATTGACTATTAATTGATGTCGTGTGTTCCTCTTTTGAGCTCCGCATAGCAGAGGCCGTGCAGATTCGACTGACTTCTCCAGTATTATGCATTCACAAAGAGTATTTATTTGATTGCCTGTTAATTTGAGTATAGCACTTCTGGTACTTTATTTGCAGTATTATCTTCCTTATCTGTATACTTTTAATTTTAATTTTATTGTTCTAGGTCTTCGCTATTCATGCGTACTCATTATCTGTCTTCATTGTTGATATCTGTGCTAAAGAGTTTAGCTGCATGTACAATGACGTCACACTACTGCGGCCGCTCGCGATGATTTGCCTTTTGCGCTATGATTCTATCGCATGAACTTATCGAAATTGTCAGTTTCTGCCGTACCAGCTTGTAAAGAGGCAGCGAGAGCTCAAGCTGATCAATACACGTTTTATATGAATAACTTCCGCATTCTCAATGTCCTACATAAATTCGCTCATACTAAACAAGTAAATGACTATTGCACGAAAATCTAGAGCACTAAGCAAAATATAATTCGCCTATACTTAAATGTGTGCTTCAGAGTAACTTTCTGAAAATGTGGGTGCACTGGGGCTAGCAGGTGCGCTAGTGTGCAGTCATAATAAATACACTTTGAGACCTCTCTAAAATTGCAACGGGCAAACTTCCACAATTTCGTTGTTAAATTCTAGATCTAGACGTATCTGAAATCATAAATGCATTTTCACAACTCTTAGAAGCACCCTTTTTGACGGAATTCATTTTGAAACTCCGAAGATCATCTTGGTCAGACGTTTATTGTTAAGCACTAACGCCTGCGTCCTTTTCTGAATACATTTCGACCTAAGTTCTTGAGTGAACTTCTACTGGTGCCACTTCCAAGCTTGCACGAGCGTACAATGTCTAGAGCGACCCCAAATTGCGCTTGAATTTTTTAAAAGTATACTGAAGCTTGGAACTGGATTGACATTGATTGGTTAATGCTTCGGAGATCGACTTTTGCTTTGAGGTGATACAAGGATTAAAAGAAGTTAGGCTGTTATCATGACTCGTAATAGCGCATGCATAATTTTGTTGATTCTTCTCGACATTTAAGTCGGTTCTCTGTGTTGTTATTTGATCAGGTAGCCTGCAAAAGTCACTCGATCAACCAATCAAGCTCATATAATATCTGACAATATGCAGTTCGCACTACGTATTTGACATTCATAAAGATATTCGACAAAATGTCGACATCCTCCACAGACGCTCCGAGAAATGTAAGTTCACCATGATGCTGTGAAATTGATATTCGCTTTAAATATTTCGTAATAAGTATTGCTAAAGATCGGCTTGTTAGAATGTTAACTCAGAACGTTGACTCGGGAAGTTAGAATGTGAACTCAGATTTCCGCGCTGAAATTTTTCAGGGTCATGATTCTTCGATTGCTCATATAAGGTTATCATTCGTCATCAAGATCATTACATATGCAGTATAGTAGGCTGATGAGTGGACAGCTACTACAAAGCTTGCTAGAATGCACGCAATTAAATGACAGTGACTTGAATAAACTTAAAGCAGTGAAAAGGAAGCCATGAAGAAATTATTGTATGCGGATGGCTTGGCGGTAGTAGCGAAGGATGAATTTGAGTTAGAAGAGAGGCTGAAAGACTGGGATCGAAATTTTACGTCTCATGGTCTGAGAATGAGCTTGGTGAAGACGAAAATGATGTGGATAGGCATGCAGGGAGTGAAAGGACTTGGTTGTTGGTGTGAGAGAAGTGGAATTGAAGCAGGTGGATAAGTTTGTGTACCTTGATGGAATGGTCTCTGAAGATAGTCGGGGCAATGCAGAAGTAAGAAGAAAGATGCAAGCCGGATCTGGGGCATACAGGAAAGTGGTAGGAGTAAGTAAGTAAGTAAGGTAAGTAAGGTGTATATTGCAAGACAATGAAAATCAAAAAAGACAAGCATAGATACATATGACATGAACTACAAAATAACAGAATAAAGTAGACGCACGTATAGATTTGATGCTCAAACCACAGAACTGGTACAAACACTTTGGCTGGTACTATTTGCCAACATACAACACCAAGGAAAGAACGAATTTAGGCGTCTGTTCGTTGAACAATATGACAGAGCATGGTGCCCGGAGCGAGGCAATACTGACGGCAGATATTGATGCAAAGGATGCTCAAGACATCTACACTTGTCTAAGAAATTCAGCGCTAACCTTTCCCGGATATCTGTCAAATTGCCAGTTACAAAGCACTCACAGAAGGAATCGCAAATAATATGATGGGCTCTCTTTTGGATTCTTTCCAGTTTCTTTATGATGGAGGCAGGCAACTGACAAAATAGGGGTGATGCATAAAGTATGATTGACATCATAGAAGATTTGTACACCTCAACCAACTTCCTTTTCTCAACAAATTGCTTTAATGCTCGGAGTAAATACAAACGCCTTGATGCTGAAAGAATCACACGATTGAAATGTTTATTCCACTTGAGATCATCTGTCAGAGTCACACCGAGAATCGTAAGTGATTTTGTCAATTCAATTTTATCATACGGTACAGCCGAATCATTTCTAACACGATGAATCAACATCTGCTGGCACTTTTTTTGGTTAAGTGGCATTTTGTTTTGACATGACCACACAAGAACAATCTCCAAATTGTTGGGACATGGATTGTCAATTGAGCAGGACTCAATAAGAGTAAGGTCATCCGCATACTTGACCAACTTCGCAACTGGAGAGTCAATGTTTAGCGTTGCAATGAACAAAGCAAACAAGTATGGACCTAAGACAGAGCCCTGAGGAACGCCAGATGGGATGTCAATAACAGGACCGATTTCCCTTGCAATACGCACACGTTCACAACGATTCCTCAAGTAGGAGCTCAACCATACAATGAAGCCTCGATTGAAATTACAACGAAGCAGATTGTTCAGCAAGGATTGAATTGAAGCTTATCGAAAGCCTTTGAATAATCGAGGTATGTGATCTTAACAGTTAGATTGTTCGGGCATTCCATGAAAAGGGTAATATAATTATGAATTTCAATTAGGGCACTCGTTGTTGAGCCATATGGACGGTAAGCGTGTTGACTGCTGCCAAAGAATTCCAAAAAAGACCTTTCATCGAAGCTAATACAAGCCGTTGGAACACCTTTGCAATAATGGGCAGGAGAGAGATTTGTCTATAGTCATGAATGGTTGGACTCGACTTTTTCGGTATGGGTACAATAAATGCATTTTTCCAATATTCGGGGAAAACTCTAGTTGAAACGCTAGTTCTGTAGATTTCGAACAAAGGTTCGCAGATGATATCAGCACATTCCCACAATATTCTCGCAGATATTCCATCATATCCGGTCGATTGCTTGAATTTCAATCTTTTCAGCGAATTATACACATCATATGAGTCAAAGTGAAGATCCCAAATTTCATTCGACAATCCACAAAGGTCTTCATCTTTCTCGTTGTTGAAACATGATGCAAACGTATCCGAAAGATCCGACAAAAAGCGAGACAGTTCAATGTTGCTGTCAGGAAAATAAGTGCTAGCCTTATTGCTGCCTTGAAATTCTTTAACCACATTCCAAACATTTTTTTCCTTCCTCATTACCCTTTCACTCCATGTTTTTTTGGCCTTGAAAATCTCTGTCCGAATCTTTTTCTTTAAATGATTGAACACAGTCCAATTCTGCACACGATAGGCCCTCCATCGATCATTGATCATTTTCTTCAGTATGGGTGCAAGTCATGGCTTATCCTTTTTTGTAAATATCACCTCATGATAAGGAATCACACTTAGAGCGTCAAAGAATAACTCGTAGAAGGCATGACATTTATCGTCGACATCACTCGCAGCATAAACCTTATCGAAGCCTGAAGAAGCCAATCTTGATACGAAATGGTCGATGTTGGAACGTCTCAAGTCAAAAACTGTCTTGGTTACAGTGTTGTCAATAATTGGCTGGGATGAAGATGTCAATAGAACACAATTATGGTCCGAATTTGAAAGAGGAGGACCGACTTCAGCTGGGCTGGTGTAAATGTCCGATAATTCCTCTGATATCCAGATTTGATCCAGCAATGACGCACCGCGTGTTGGTAAGGTAACTTCATTGGAACACATGAAATTTACATGAAAAAGATCTCCGTCAAAGTCATTAAAGTCTCCGCAAAAAATAAACTTGGACTCAGAATACGAATCAAGAATGGAATCATGAATTAGCACCAATTTATCAAAGATATCTCGATGAGAGGATGCTCTGAGATTAGGTGGGATATACATGCAACAAATAACTACTTTGATTCTTGAAATGCGAATAAAGAGGACCTCAATGCCTTCAATCAAATGATGTTGCAATTTCCTCGGATTGAAAGAATTATGAATATAAATAGGCTACATACACCACCTCCAATACGCCCGTCTCGATCAGCTCGAAAAAGTTCATAGTTCCTAATTGATAAGTAGTTGTCAGATATTTCACTTGTCAACCAGGTTTCGGTAATGCCGATAAAACCAGAAGAAAATCTATCGACCAAGACCCGCAACTCATCCAGCTTGTAGTAAATTGAGCGTGCATTAATGAGCAGCATGGATGGAAAGTTCAAGTTAGGTAAAATCGGTTTCAAAAATTTCTCAATGATTCCCGTGTTTGAATTTGACCTCTGTAAATAACTACATCGTGACCAGCAGTTATTTGGCGATGCAGTTCCTGGCGGAGGAAATAATTCTCCCTCTGCTGCTGCCTCGTTAAGTCATCACTCACAAGCACTTGGCGAAACGCGGGGGATGTTCTCAGTTCTTTGGACTTGCGGACGAAAGCTAATTTGGAATAGTGCTCTTGAAAAACCACCTTCAATGGTCTGGATTTCGTGCTGGAAAATTTGCCACATCTGTGAATTAATCCGATCTTCAGGTTGTCCAAGCCAACATGACGTATCATCTGCTTCACACTGCTTTCGTCTTGACTTTTTCGCTCTGAAATTGTGCCACTTGAACTCTCGGGCAAACCATTGATGATTACATTATCGCGACGTCTCTGCCTGTCCTCAATTTCACCAAAAATTTCGCTTACTGGAATTTCCGGACCTCTGGATTCAAGGTCAGCAATAGCTGTTCGCAGTTCGGATATGTCTCTCGCTTGATCCTCCTGCACCCTCTGTACCGTTACCAACGAATCCTCAATGTTAAGAATGCGATTATTAACAGATCGCATTTCATTTCGCAACTGTTTAAATTCAAGTTTCACCGAATCTATTGAGTTCAGTACTTCGAGTTTTGATTCATTGATAATGTGACGAATATGTTCGAGGGAAAAATGATTCCGAAGATGCATTCGCAGAATTGGATCTTGTCGTCCTTTGACTCATTTTACAAAAATAGAGTTATATCAGTGAATCAAACAGGAAAACTGTGTGGGAATCGAACACAAGCCTCAACAGAGAGTAGTCGGAAATCGTACCAAGACACCACACACCCGCGATATCCAGTGGCTCTATTACTCTTTCTTATTCCAACAGATATTGCAATGAATTGACGGGAAGGCCACGTGATAGCTCCAGAAACGATATTGAAATTACAACACCAGCCGGTTATGCACGTGGTGCATACGAGCTCTATAGAAAATGGCTTTCTAGTAAGTCCGCGTGCTATGGTATTCAGCAAATTGATGGATGCGACGATAAATCTATACGCCACTTTTGCAGCAACCAATGAACACAACTCCAAAGCGACCAGATGAATGCCAAAAATATCAAAAAAACCACCAACAAGGCACAATCAGGGGACACACAAACCACCACGACGAGAAAGATGATAGAACGATGATCAACCTGATACCAAAATCCGCGGAAAAGGACCAACGGGCACAAAATTACACGCACAAGTAGATGACCATCAGAGAACAGCCAGAGACCACGACCGCTGTCAACGAGCGCAAACTTAATTGGACAGGAGTGCTGGCGGATAGAAAAATTGGTAAAAGGATACGAGGAAAGGTTTTGGAAACACCTGTCTTTCCAGCATTGACACAAGGAGTAGGAACGATGGCACTAACTGAGCAGCAGCAAAAGATGCTGCGAGTGTGAAAATAACTGGATACGGCGCACCTGTGGTGTAAGGTTGGTGGAGAAACGAAGAATGACAGAGGTGATGGAGGAAGTAGAATTGAAGAAAACGGTGACACAGAAAGTGGTGGAAAAGAGTTTGAGGTCGGAAGGGGAATATGGTAAGGACGGGGGACGAAGGGGTTGTGAAACGTGGAAGATATGGATGACACAATGACAACAAGAAGGGGACGGCCAAGGATTCGCTGGAAGTACTGTATCAAGCAATACTGACTGTGACTATGAATATTGTGCTGTCAAAATAAAATAGAACAAATGAATCAGTATGAAGAAAATTAGTCCAACTCCAAAAGTATGGGAAGCCGGGCCAAAACAGACCATCTCACAAGCTTGAGCTTGTAAAAAATGTTATTTCAAAGCTCTAAATCTACATCATTTTTCCTTTAGGATTTATTCATTTGCATCATTTAACGAATCAATAACCACAGCGGACATATAGAAATCTATGCGACTGACCAAAGGCCATCAAAATACATCAGAAAAATTATTCAAAATAGTCGCTGGCAGTTATTTTTTGCCACCATGTCCATTATTCCCCATTACTAAGATCTATGAATGAATAAGAAAATAAATTTATTTTCTTGAACATTCTTTTATTCGCTATCACCAAAGCCAGCAAGTTGCCTCAAAAGGAGAACTTGAATCCATTGAATAAGTTCAAGAATTATTATAAAATGAGAGCCGTCGCATATTGCAAAGTTTCTCATTGATAATGGTTTTTCTTGCGAGGCATGCGGGTAATATCAACTTATCAATGCAATGATAAACCTTTGATGTCCAAATTGGCTTTCTATAGAATGAATGCCTTCAACAATATCATAATTAAACAAAAATAGGCCTAAGCCAGCAGATTGAAAACCGTGTTTTTCTCCGCATAATTCCCCATTTCAGTTAATTTGTCACATTTCCTATTCCACGTTTCTTATGTTCCACATTGTAAAGTTAAGGATAATTTGTAACCTTTATTTCGCAATGCGTCACTTTTTCCATCCTCAATTCGCACATCTTCATACTAATTTCTACACTGTAAATCACTGGATACGAAAATTACATACAAACATATACCAAATTCACATACAATTTGAAACTAGCATTTGGTACGAGATTCTCGTATGTTTACAGAGATCTGGTATGTTATCATACGAAGGCTCACTTACTTTCGTGTGTGATTGGTATGTAGCGATACGAACCATTCTATCTGTGATTGTCTGTTTTACGATGAAATGCGAGTTGTTGGTATGTTTTATTTACGAGGCCCTATGCAAATTCGTAGAACTTCGTATGGGTTTCGTATATAGAGCTTTAAGTCACCTGGCAAAAAATTATAGATATATTGCATACTACTGTTACATAACTTTTTTGAATAATATCAGTCATATACATTCTTATGGATAGCGTGATATTTAGAGTATCTGATTTAGAGTGTCTAGACTCGATTTACTATGAAATTAATGCCGCATATCATCGTTGCTACTTGTCTAATAACATTCACACGACTCATAATTAGCCCAAATCAATGAACTAAGGTGATAAACATCATTTTATTAAAGCGATAACTTTCGAGCTACCGTGTTGACCATCTCAGCTACCATGTTATATATCTCAAACATAACTGTATTTGCTTTCATGAATTATAATGTGTTTTTATTTCGTATTGATAATATGCCTAATTTCAACATTACATAATGCATAAACGTTGATGGTTGTATACTTATTGATTATTTATAAAATGCCTCAGACTTACGTGTATTAAAATCGAATTTAGTATTGTAAGTCTGACTCTTGAATGTCATTATCCTACTACTCACAAAACAGAAGTAAGTGCCATGAAACCTTAACGGGATCTTTATTGACAAAAGGCCTTGAAGCATGCGAAAAGCATACAAACAGATGCAAAAATATAACAAAAAATATTTCGGTTTGCATCCTTCGTATGTGATTGTTATCGAGCGATTTACAGTGTACGCTTTATTCGTCAAGAAACCTGAAAATCGCGCGCATTCTCATTCCAGTGCTATTGCGAAACTCTCTCGTTAGCGGAAAAGTGAATCATGCCGGCGACAACAAAGAAATAAAACTGTTTAGCCTGGGCCATACAGTCTATTTATGTCCACAATTATGTGAATGATGAGGCAAGATATTATCATTCCAAGGTTGATCTGTCTTGGATATACTGTAAACATACTCTTCCTGTTACTGTTCGGTAACGTCTACTGATGAATAGGCTTGCGAGTCATACGCAAAGTGCAATAATTCTTGTTGGAATAGACTTATCAGTATCCTTCAACTTATGTTGATCAAGCAGAAAGACGTAGTGAAGTTTGGAAAGAGTTTTGGTAGAGGAGATAGGCAGACAAAACATATAACATTTGTAGCAAAATATTTGTTTAGAACACGCAAAGATAAATTGTTGATGCAATTTAAAATAGAGGCATAAAAGCATTAATAGCTGCGCCAATTTTTTGATACTTTATACAATAGAAACGTAAAATGAAATTTCAGATGCTGCTTTTGATAACTTATTTCAAAAATTCATGGAGAATTTTGTGTGGAGCTCATGATAATAGATTTCAGTACTCCGGTCTGGCTAGATCCATCTTGATTATTTACCAAGTATTTATAGTAGGGGTCGTTTAACCGTTCATAAACATTAACTGCAGAAAAAATTTGTTTTGATTTAACGGGAAGGAATCATTTGCGAATACATGATGCACAAATACACGAGTTTTGAAGATGCTGATTACAGAAATAAATTTATGCTGTTAATTCGCAAATAATGTATGCCTGTAAGGGTGACAAATTATCCAGAAATTACAACATCATTAAAACTTCTGAAACAAAATAATACCATGATTTCGTAGCTCATTGATTTGGAGCAGATCACATCACTGCCGGTTGCTGAGCTCAATTCTAGACACGGACATTTCACTTCATTTTCTAATCACCACTTGATTGTTTTCAAACAAGAATTCGTGAAAATCCTGTAGCACAGAACTGGTTGTTGTTCTGCAGAAATGATCTAATTCTGTGTCCTGTAGCATATCACTCAAAAATGGACGGAGATGGAATTTAACAAAATGCAACGGCTTGAAAGAATTCTATTCAAATGGGTGAAATGCGATGGGCCTATTAAAGATCAAATCATTCTGCACAATGTTTTCGTTCATTTTGATCGACCTTAGATGTTGAACTAAGATGTTGAACTAAGACCTATGAACTAGGAGATTGCAGGTCAGATATTCTAGTGAATAAGTATTTTGTTTGGAAAATGTGGGTGGGGCATAGGACTATGGTCCATTTCTTCTCTATTTTACCTGACCCTTAAAAGTTCAAGTTTTTCCATTGAATAGGGGCCTACAGACTAAGTCTTATCAATTTTGATGACTATAAGTTGAATGTGAGCAAGTCATAATGGCAATGTATAATGTTGTGAGACTTCAAATGTCTATTGGAATAAGCTAGCGAAATGCATCAGATAGCTAGAAAATACTTTTTTCATTCCACGTGATAGCAATAAAATAAAATTCGAATTGCTCACATCATTAATTTATCATTTTCTGGTTAGCATGGATAATAGTAGAAAATAGTTTAACGAGATTGGTTTTTACTGGAAGAATGATGGTCCGTGATGATCTCGATTCTCCTTACCTAAGGGACTTGCACTATATTTTGATCCCAACCTGCTCGAGCATAAGTGGATAATCAAGATTGTTTAAAAGAATTAATCACACCAGAGAAATTGTGGGTCATGGGGAATCTTATTAAGCAGTATAGCGTACTTCACTCAAAAGTTGCTATTCACGTATGTTATCATTGGCGTCAAATTGAAAACATAATAAGTTGTAACGTTTTGAAATAAGAAGAATAAGGAAAATAATTGCTAGTCGTTTGAATCAGATCTCTCGATTGCAGACTTGAACGTTGGCTGCAATAGCAATGAGAACAATTCTTGCTCAAAATGCCAAGTGTTCTACCTTAAACGGAATGCAAAATAAATGTCAAAGCATCTACGCACGGTAGTAACGGTGGCATAGTTGCAGCCGAGAATTCATTAGCTGTAAACATGGTGTCTCATAGCAAAGAGTTGCAATGTTTAAATACTTGAAATAAGAAATACCTACTTATTTCTTCTTGGTACTAAAGTTGATAAACAATGAAGCTTTGTTGATAAAGAGAGCATGCAATCAGATCATGAAATAGAAATACTGAAAGTATACAAGCTTGCTCGTAGCAACCAATATCATAACAACGGACCACCTAAATTTCGTTAAAATTCAATCGATCCTCATGCCCTCTAATCGTGTCTCACATCAACATTCCATGCATTATTCGAGATCTTGCATTCTCAGCTTGAAAATGAACTTTGATAGACTTGCATCCGTTATTGAATTTGCTTAGCAGTGCTAAAAATATGAAAATCACTCAATTTCACTCAAATTGCAATTTTCCATTAGGAAAACATGTCAGTATGATAATCATTCAAATACGGGGAGAACGAACCTTTGTTGAACTCTCTTTTGACTGTTCATCAAAATCAGCGAACTAAGAAAAAATTTGTGATATCCTGAAGTTGTCACAAAAATTATGATGATGCTGAGCTATCTCTAAGCGGAAATTACATGTGGGCTGATTATCAAGGAAATTCATGAACTACATTATAATGTAAGTCTTCATGGAACAGTTGAGATCTCATTGTGCCTCTTGGTTGAGATTTCGAATTTTTAATTCAATTTTCGGTACTTCTATTATTCCCCCTCATTTCTGTTGTCGACACCCGGGAGTGTTGCATCGCTAACGATCTCCTTGCTCCTCAGGGCAGCCTCACTACGCAAAACCGTTGGTGTGCAAAATTCCTCTTATCTGACTTGTAAAATTTGATGAAGTAAAATCAACAACTTGTCCATGGCCACGCTTGTTCTCTGAGTGGTTTTACAACAAGAATGCAATGCGGATATGTCACAGGCAATGAAATATGGAATGAGCAAAGTTAAATACGCCATGCTTAACTTTAGTGGATAGAGATGAAATAAAATCTTCTGAAATTATACTTTCTAACCAAATTACTAATAAAAC
>CAJQUW010001195.1:0-149975 GCA_907163375.1 Prostheceraeus crozeri
TTTTCAGTCTCCACGCAAATAAGTTGCAATAAATGTTACTACTTGTTACTTTGTTACTTATGAAGTAGAATTTCACGTTTGGAAGTCTTCTAATTCCTGCGTGAGTCCAGTATGTTGCGCATGTTGTTGTTCAGTTTGTTGCACATTGGGTGAATCAAATGTGGATTCTGCTATTCTTTGCTGTTCCTCCTCTTTTTCACGATCAATATAATCTTCAAGATGAGCAAAATTCTTCATCACAAAGTAAATTGATAGAGAAGAATTGGATAAGTTTGGATAGTTCTTTGATAATTTGAATAATTTGATCAGTAATGTCACATATGAGCGTGAAAACTTTATTTTGTGGGTCTCATTTAGCTCTTTCACGAATTCTGTATAATTCATATTAGACAATAACTTCAGTCGCTGAAGCACTTCTCCTTGTAAAACATAGCAGCGTAGAAGATTCCGATGTGTAATTTTCTCAAAACCAATGAGTTTATTCAATAAAGAGATGCACGATGATGTACTTATAATATCCTTTTTCTCGAGAAATACAGGTAAATTGCTGCTGTCAACATCCTTGAATGAATCTCGGATTATTTCAAACACTTCTCTCTTTTTATCTTCTTCGTTTCCACTCGTCTTCTGTTTCTTTCTTAGTGATTCAAGAATAAATTTTGTTGATATCGTTTTGAAGAAATCAAGATGGTCTGGTGAAATAAGAGGCACAACTTGATCCACGAAGCAACAAAATTCTCTCTCTATTTTGCTGACGGAAGACATTGCAAATGAGAACTTTGCTTTCTAGCGCACACGGAACAATGACAGAAGAGAGAGAAATGAAAACAGCTGCCAGATGCTTTGACGTCATGCGGTTGTGCTGACGTGCTGGTAAGAATTAAAACAACATGCCTAACGTACAACTAAAATCTAATTGTATCACAAAGCTGTAGCAACAACAGGAATTGTAAGAACGCCAGATGAAATGACAATAGTGAGAGCGCCTAAAGAAATTGTTAAGCATACTGCAACGCCTTGTGTTACATTCTTAACTTTAGTCCATCTCTTTCTTAATTTTTTATAATGATCTAATCTTAATAATAATTGAGATTCCTTATCTTTCATATAGCGTACTCTATCTTTGTGTTTTGCAATATCCATTTCATATGATAATGAAGGATATAAAGGGGCTGATGGTTCTTTTGTTTTTACATCTTCCATTTTTAAATGAATATTTTGAATAAATAATTTGAATACAATCTTCTGCTATATTAGGACAACGTGATATTTTTTGGGCTACCTAAATTTTCATCTGCCTACATTTTCGACCTTCGGCTACGTGATATTTTTCGACCACGTGATATTTTTTAGATTACGTGATATTTTAAGACCGCCTAAATTTTCGTCCACGTGATATTTTGAGACCGCCTAAATTTTCGATTACGGGATATTTTGAGACCGCCTAAATTTTTGAAATTTTGATTTTTTTTGAAAATTTGTCACTACCTAAATTTTCGCCCTTCGGCCTTCGGCCACGTGAAATTTGAAATCTACCTAAATTTTTGAAATTTTGATTTTTTGAAAATTTTGAAAAAAACCCGCAAAAGTGTGACATCCGGCGCAAGCGAAGCGAAGCAAAGTGAAGCGAAGCGTCGCGCCGGATGTCACACTATATACTACTCTGATTACTTTAATTATAAGAAATTTTTCAGCATCATTCTTTTAGCAGTTGTAGACGCCAATTATTGCTTTAAGATCATCGATGTAGGAGCTGCTGGCCGCAAAAGCGATGGAGGAGTCCTGAGAAACTCCCTATTCTTCCAGAAGGTCGAATCAAATGAATTGAATTTACCGAATGAGAAATGCCTCCCGAATACTTCCGTTTCATTACCTCATTATTTTCTTGGTGATGAGGCATTTCCTTTGAAAACATACATGATGCGACCATTTGGAGGGAAAGTAACATCGGAATCAAAAAAGATTTTCAACTATAGACACAGCAGAGGTCGAAGAGTTGTAGAAAATGCTTTCGGAATTTTATCCTCAAAATGGAGAATTTTTAGATGAGTTAACTTTAAACCAAAAAGGAAAATAGTAGTGTATTAGTTGTCAATATTATTTATTAAGCCTTATCAATTTGTCATCAAGTACCTGTACATTCTTTCTTGCATCTCAATTAATATAATTCAACAAAATAACAATGCATAAAATATATACGTGAAACGAAAAACATTCATTTGAACTATGACTACTAAGAAAAATAGGGATTCTAAACTTCATTGCATTAGTGATGTAATGAAACTATAATAATAAATGAAAATTTGCGATTAATTATGAGTTGTGATGATTTTACGAATCATAAAATCTTAAAATATGTATTTATTTTCAAATTTGTAAAAATTTTCATTTAGATCATTACGGTTATTAATCAATAGAAAAACAATAATCTAGTTACAAAGTTAAAATCTGTGATCATGTCTAAACAAATTAAAGAGATATTGACTTGTTCACGTGTGAAAGTATTATAATATAACTACGTGCGTACTATTAAATGGATTTTTCTATTTCAGACGTGCAATTGTCGCTAAGCCAGAGACTGCAATCAAAATAATCAAAGCGACGTGTGTGTTACATAATTTTCTTAAAATGACGGATACATCTGAGGATACTAACAGGCGTTATTGCAAGCCTGGTTTTGCTGATATGGTTGATCAGAATAGTGATGTAATTGATGGATCATGGAGACAAGAATCATCATCTGATGTTTTGGAATCTTTTACAGAGAAAAAGTCGGACAAATCATCGAAAAATGCGATGCAAAATCGGGAACTGTTATGTGACTTTTACAATTCTCCAGAAGGAAAAGTTTCATGGCAATACGCTTACATTCGACGTGGACTTTGAACCGTGTAAAAATCATTTAGGAAACTTTCGACAGCATTTTGGAAGATGTAATAAAGACTTGAAGTAATTGTCTTCTTATCACCGTTATCTGCTTAATTTGGAAATTATTGCGTGATTAAGTGTTTATGTAATTTTCTTGTATGAGGAAAAATCGAATATCACCAATTTTATTCTAATTTGATGGAGTAAATCAAGTTTAAACAAAATGATAAAAGAAAAGAGTCAGATTATGTATTGTTGGTATTGGAATTCATATATTTGTAAAATGCGAGTACTTTCGACCGTCATCATTATTATGTACTAATCAATTTATACTAATTAGCAAAAACATAACTACAAAGACTACAATTTCCAGAATACAATGAAAATATATTTGTCAAGCACTGATACAATGGAACTAATTCCAAAGATTGTCCCACACATCAATTGTGGACTGTTCTCTCTGGTTGTTTGCTGATGTCGACGATTGCTCATTGTTCTCATTGTTCTGACGGAAATATTGAGACGAACATTGTATATTTCTTTTTGTAAACTCATACAATTTCATCTGAATCGCCATTCGCGCCTCAATTTGATCACAAACATTGAGTTTCTTCAAGCACGATGATACATATAATCCAAACATGTCATTCTCATCTTTTTCTACATCTGACTTCCGCAATTCTTTAAGTTCTTCTATGATGAAGTTCTGTAACTTCGCAGAAGATGTAAGTTTAGGAATTTTTGCAGAGGAAGCACATGTAAGTTTAGGTTTCTTCACTGGTGTTTCAGTAGATAAAATCTCCTCTCCATCACTTTCAATGTCAGACCGGTCTTTGTTCTCAATACCAATCAGACCGTTCTCGATGTCACTATCACAAGTTTCAGAAGAGACGATGTTAGAGTAAGTTATTCGATGTTTCACAGATGGTGTTAAAAAGTTTAAGTAGGGCAGCCAAGGCGATTTATCCGCCTTAGTGGCAGCGCTACAACTTCTTTCACGCAATCTCTTCTCGCGTAGTTTTCTTGAGAATGTATCTCGAAGATTCTTCCATCGTTTCTGAGAATCTTCGACGGTAAGAGAACAAGCACTACTAACCGATAGCCAAGAATTTTCTTTCAAAGTTTTATCCTTATAGTCTTTCAAAGATGTATTATACAAGTGTGTATATTTCTCCACTTCCAGAATCAGTTTCTCAGTAACCGAAGTATCACTATCCATCATGATAATATATATAAAATCGTGTTGTAACTCAACTGCACAGTCAAAAGTTGTGATTATCAAATTCTACCAACGACAGCAGTTCGGTTACCAAAACGACGCTTGACGTCATCATTTAGGAAAAATCAATGTACACGCATCAACGACGAACTGCCAACGACATGACTCAACGATTCAGCTCGGAGATGTCGTTGCATTGAACTGCGAACGACGAATGACGAACTGCGAACTGCAGCTAATGTACACTAGGCTTAAGGCATTTAATGAATAATCAACAAGTATTCAACCATCAACAATTATGCCTTATGTAATTTTGAAATTAAGCATATTATCAATCCGAAATAAAAAGACATCATAATTAATGAACGCAAAAATAGTTGTGTTTGAGATATATAAGTCAACATGATTTCACTAAAGATATCGTTTAAATGAAGTGATGTTTATCAACTTGGGTCATAAAGTAGAGTTAAATAAACGTCCTGTTAATGTTGCCAGACAAGTAGCATCGACGACATATTCGTGGAGCATAAAATTCACAATAAATCTAATGTACTCAAATATTACTCTATCAAACAAAAAATATTCACCACTTGTATTACTGAAAAAAGTTGTTTGACAGTAATATGTAATACATACATTTTTCTGCTATGTGACTTAAAGCTGTACATACCAAATGGATACCAGAGGCATACAAATAAGGATGAATTTCCATCGGGTATCGTATGTAAAACATACCAACAATTCGTATTTCAGTGTAAAACATCCAATCACAGATAGAATAGTTCGTATCACTACATACCAATCACATACTAAAGTAAGTGAGATGTGGTATGAAAAGCATACCAGATCTCTGTAGACATACGAGAATCTCGTATCAGATGTTAGTTTCAAATTGTATGTGATTTTGGTATATGTTTATATGTAATTTTGGTATCCAGCGATTTACAGTGAACACACGAAGCTACCAATGGGTGGTAAGCTCCCATGGATGCACAAAAATACTTGATGCAGGCTTATCATGCATGTAGGATACAGCACGGCAGACATAGTGGAACAGAATGTCCTCTAACCTGTCTGAAGAAAGCTCTCAGTCGCCTAAAGTTATCAAAGAAAGATTTGGCTTTTGGGAACTATTAGTGGAAATAAGTGTGAATTTTGAAAATTCCTGTGTGTTCTTCTCTGAAAGTCGGATATAATCGCACAGGATGATGCCGGTCCGTCTAATTCCGCCAGATCTGTGAAAGTAATTTACAGCAGACAGTTGCTGTTGGAGATGATTCAGCATTGCTAAGTAGAAGCCATAAACAGCACGGAAAAGAAAATAGCGTGAGGAGAGCGTAATGTAGCATCACGACTATGCACATGATAGCGCTGCATACGCAAAATATCTCATCAAGAGCAAGCTTGTAATAGACCCAAAGGGTTTAAGAGCTGGTATCAATTTCATAATATTTTCGTATGTTTAACGAACTCATATGAACTAACTTGTCATTTATATGAATGAGATTCATATGTGGGGGAATGAAAGAGACATATACGCGCTCGCCTTAGAGAACATTGCTCCCGAGCTAATGCCACAGATTTTCAACACCTTGCTCTTCATAATCAAGTGTCAATTCATAACATTTCCTGGACAATTTTACACAGCAATTTAATGAATGACAGTCTTCGCCGCAGGGTGGAGGTGAGTGAAATTCAGCGCCTCAGCCCTGCACTCAACACCATGTTAATGTAGATTCATTTCTATTGCTTATGACTAAGTCTATGACGAAACGTCGGGCATTTCAATTTCATAATACAATTTTGGTCGAGAAAATGAACTTCTTTTCCTTTTTTGAATATCATACTGGTACCGACCGATGGCCAAATTCACTGAGTGAATGAGACTCAGGTAAATAGCATATGATTGATGGGTCCAGTATTCTTGCTCGACACATAGCTAATCGTCGATGACTGTACAGCTCATAGAGACATTATCTTAACATGGAAAAGTAGGCGATTTAATGTGATGTAGCGCCACCATCTCACATAATATTTTTCAAGAACAGCCTTTTATTTGCTCATGATAAATTCAAAAACTAACTTTGATTATGATGCAATGCATTAATTGAAGGAGAACTACGGTATTTATTTTCCTTGTGCCATCCTTGTGCATAAACAAGATGTCAAAATTTCACTCTAGTCTTCTATCATCTGCTTCCATTATTAGACGAGACTTCATTGCTCTTAAAACCGGTCTTTCTCTGGTGAAATTACTACATCGTCTATTCCAGCTTTATTAACTTTAACTGTCTTCACTCAGACAACACTTAACTATATTAGATTATAATGATTGTGATTGAATCTTTTGATGATTCGCACTCCAGGAAAACATCATTATCCAAAACGCATTTAAGCCTATTGAATTAACTACAGATTCATTTGCTTGCTCTAAATTTAACTTTGAGAGAAGTCAAGATCTTTGGAATCCACAATTTCTGTATTACATTACTCAATTAATTAGAATTGCGTATTGAATTTCCCAAATGAAAGATGATGATGCACATTAAAGGAATGTGGCGAAGGACAAAGTTGATTGCATGCAATAACTACACACCAAAGATCGAGGTTTTTACATTTGCAATACCCTTCTTGGAATGTTAACTACTCAACATTTGACGTTTTCCAATTAGGAGATAAAACTTTTAAAATCTTAGTTTTACTTCTAGGCCTTACTCTATTCATTGTCATGTACCGGTAGATGCAACGGCTCATTAGACTGACATTGCATTTCTGTTGGATTCCATTTGTCATATTTCATGGTTTCATAAAGTGCTGTAAAACAGTTATAATTTCTGCTCTTCAACAATTCATTGACTCTATTTTACCGGGGAGGAGACTCTTGCTCGTACGTTCCGTGCCCAGGGGTACATCAAAAATTTGCCCCTTGATTAATTAAAAGTACCTCCGAAAATCGAGATTTTTGTCAATTTCTAACAATATCAATCATGAGTCAATTCAAATTACAAGGCTTGCCGTTGGGATTGGGATCCCAATAGCTATTGGGATTGCGTTGGGATTGGGCTACCAAAAATTCACCCCAATCCCAATATATCCCAATAGATCCCAAAAAGCCCTCTCCCAACAAAATATGCATGTAATCGTTGACATTAGTCAGTACTTTTCAAATGTTTTCGGATTGTACTGAGCAGTTCATATTGCTGTGTCTTCAGTCTGACTTTGACTCTCTCGAATTCGAGCACACAAATTGACACAGTCAGCTTTAACCCTACTCTATGGCTTTAACTTCCCAAGTTGTTAAAAATAGTGACCTAATTCGGAGGCCTTATTGTGCCTCGACTCGTGCTTGCGCGTGAGTATGAGGCACTGATTGAAACGGGTAATAGTATGACGCTGTAACAGTGTCACACTGAGCAGGAGCAATTGCTTCAAAAAGAGCCCGTGTGGCGAGCTGCTTGTTAACAACGCAATATCCGATGTAGGTTTGATAAATACCAAGTGTGTTTGTAGCTCGTACATACACATCAGCTGTACACGTAGGCCCCTTTAATCTCTTAGGTGAAGGCAGTCTCGGTGCAAAATTTAGCCACACAGTAGGCCTATTATACAGAGTTGTGTAAAATCAATTAAAGCCTCTAATAATATTAAGGCCAGTATACACTGTAAATCGCTCAATACCAATCACATACGAAGGATGCATACCAAAATATTTTTTTGGTCTATTTCTGTATTGTCTTGGTATATATTTGTATGCTTTTCGTATGTTATTTCATATGTGGTATGCTTTACACACTAAAGCCATACCAGTATAATGTTAAAAGAAAGCATAAATCATGTCCAAAGTATGTTGATTTCAGGCCTTTTGTCAATAAAGATTGCACCAATGTTACTACTGTTCTGTAAGTAGTGAGATAATGACATTCAAGAGTCATACTTTCAATACTGAATTCGATTAATTCTATTACTGAATACACGTAAGTCTAAGGCATTTAATGAATAATCAACAAGTATTCAACCATCAACAATTATGCCTTATGTAATTTTGAAATTAAGCATATTATCAATCCGAAATAAAAAGACATCATAATTAATGAACGCAAAAATAGTTGTGTTTGAGATATATAAGTCAACATGATTTCACTAAAGATATCGTTTAAATGAAGTGATGTTTATCAACTTGGGTCATAAAGTAGAGTTAAATAAACGTCCTGTTAATGTTGCCAGACAAGTAGCATCGACGACATATTCGTGGAGCATAAAATTCACAATAAATCTAATGTACTCAAATATTACTCTATCAAACAAAAAATATTCACCACTTGTATTACTGAAAAACGTTGTTTGACAGTAATATGTAATACATACATTTTTCTGCTATGTGACTTAAAGCTGTACATACCAAATGGATACCAGAGGCATACAAATAAGGATGAATTTCCATCGGGTATCGTATGTAAAACATACCAACAACTTGTATTTCAATGTAAAACATCCAATCACAGATAGAATAGTTCGTATCACTACATACCAATCACATACTAAAGTAAGTGAGATGTGGTATGAAAAGCATACCAGATCTCTGTAGACATACGAGAATCTCGTATCAGATGTTAGTTTCAAATTGTATGTGATTTTGGTATATGTTTGTATTATAATTTTCGTATGCAGTGATTTACAGTGTAGTCGTAGGCCTACGTCCGTGGCCCTCGTCAATTCAGAAGGTAACATATGTTTGGCCTAAGCGTTAAGCACCGATGCAGCTTTGGGTCAACTTGCTCACGTTTTTAGCTCTAAAGCAGTCTATTGGGATTGGGATCTATTGGGATCTCGATGGAAATTCTCATTGGAATTGGGTTGGGATTGGGCTGGAAATTCATCCCAACGGCAAGCCTGCAGTTACTCATAGATCTGTCAGCATCTGCAACGCCGTCAGTATTAATCCCACAGAAATGAACTGCCCGTCTATGCGTGATGGTCAATATTGATGGTAGCCGGTCAGAGCTACTCTCGAGGAGCAAGAAGGTTAATTTTCCATTGAACGCAATCCAAATTCAAGTCGGAATTTTGACGAACTCGTGCAATGACACCACATGAAACGCACACAGTCAGTAAATTTAGATCGCAAAGAGTCGGGCGGTGTGAACAATATTTCCATTTGACGAAGATATCACGGAAAAAATTGCGTCAAAGACACGCACTTTTAACTTGACAGGCCTGCGTGCAATCTGACCTCTGAGGATCGTGCGTTCGCTGATACGAGTCACTCCTACATTGCGTGCTCCTGGCCAATCACACAAGCCAATGAGAGACGAACATCTATGTCCATTTTTATCGCTTGCTACCATCGCAAACAATGACTACGGTAAGATTATGCCCGCTCTAGACTCACCCACACGCAAATGAGTCTACCGCTGATTATGCCACAAACATAATTTTGACATAATTTGCCGCAGATAGATTTCATCCCAAGAATAAATGGACAGATTGTCAGGCCTCATAATATTTTTCATGCATCTATTTATGCAGATGCGCAGTTACTGTATCTTCTCTGCACTACCTATAGGCCTAACTGAGATAATAGATATGCAGTGTGCTGACTCTGCTCCATGGATCGTGGAAGAAAACCAGACTTTTGGAGTCGTAAAATTCCATTACATCGGTTGTGACATTGGCACTATTCTCAAATCGCTGTCCTTTCAGATGATGTGTCAGATGCCTCAAGAAGCAAAAGTTACTTGAGGCCAAATGCGGGCCATACGAATAATATGGGAGATACTCCTTGATTGTGGCATCAGTGACCATTGCGGCCGGCGGGTATGAAAAGGAACGTTGTCGTGGAGTACGGTTAGTTGGTTCTGGTTTCTGGGCTTACAAACACTTTGACGTGCAGCTCGAAGTTCACAGTATCTGTCCATTTAGACGCCGCTGTTTATCCACGAAGTCCATGTCGACAACTCCACGACTGCTCCGAAAGTTGTAAGCATCAGACATGTCTGATGCTTGTCCACAACACATTTGCGACTTGCCGACTCACAAGAGAGCAAGAATATCTGATATAAATGCAACAAAATGCAATCATGCAGCTGGAACGATAAAATCGTTATGATAAGTAGCTGCAATGTTAGCAATGGCTAAATTGTTGAGTTAAGAATGAAATATTGTCACGCCTGCATGCATGCTTAGCTTCCCTACGTATATGTGAAAGTACTTTCCTTTTGTCCTAAAACACATTGATTATGTCATAATGACGTGTAATGTGACGTCATAATGATTAACATAATGTGACATGATGATTATGTCATAGTGACCATAACAATACATTGGCAACAGTTCTGAATGTATGAGTGACAGATCTTGAAGTCATCCAATTTCACTATACTTAATGCATTGTTTTAAGCTGATGCAACAATTGAAAATGACTGAAAGTAGAAGAAACCCAATAATTTCATCCATTTTGTCAAGATTACGTAAATGAAGTCCTATTGCATGTTCGCGATCTAATTAAGGAATTTAAATATAGTCCCTTCTGCCTTGACCTCCCGAAATAGCAGGAGCGCTTCTTATTACTCTTTCAATACGGTAACAGTCAGTTAAGATATAAAATGTTTTTTCTAGCCACCCATTTATTAACAAATTTCAAACGTCGATTTGTTGTTGTCATGCAGAGATGTGGCAGGGGAAGACGTGATAGACTAATCGCTAAGTCAATGTCATGCAGATTTCTTGTGATATTCTGTAAGTCAGTCCGATTTTTCGCACAGAACTTTTTTTAGAATTTCTCGAGCAGAACGTACTATACCACATTTTCAAAAAGGATAGTTTAAATGAGGACTTTGACTAAGGGTCAAGTATAGCTCCTAATTTTGGACAAATAAAGCAAGATTTGATGAAAATTACTTCTAGAATGGGGTCGCAATGCACGTATTACCGTTACCGGTTTTGCCGGTACTTTCCATTTTTGAGAAATACCGAAAACCGGTTTTGCGATTTCAAATACCGGTTTGTTTTTTGTGTTTCTATTGTGCAATTTAGTTAAACAAATAATGCCAAAGAAATGAAAAGGGCTATCGAACCGAGAACACTCAAAATCACTACACAGAGCAATTAGTTATATTACAATATCTTCACAACCCGTAATCCATGCTCGACAAGAGAACTGTCGTAAAGACATGCTGTTTCGAATACTGAATAAGAGATTGAATTGTACAAAAGAAGAGGATAATCCCTTACTTTCCAATCGATCGTCAATCTTCTGAAGAAGCAGAGATGGTGAAGATATCATCTGAAGCCTGTCAATGAAGACTATGAATATATTGAAAAAAAAACAATTTCAGAATCATTGCACAAAATTTCATCGGAAGATGACGGTGCTTATTTCAGTCCAGTCATGTCAAGTGAAATTTCATCTGCAGATCAGAGTAGATATAAGTTCGAATTTCATTTCAACTTTTATTATTGTCTTCTCAAGATTTGTTCGATGAAAAAAATGTGTTTTAGTATATTTTCCTGTTTTCATTTTACTACCGGCAGTGCCTTGTGATACCGGCTTTATCATTGTTCAAATACCGAAATACCAGTTTTGTAAAAGTGAGTTCTATAATGAGTGATATTTTGCCATTCATGAGTGTTTTTTCACTTACTGATAATATAAGCAAATGCCGCAATTGCTGCACCGCCCAACACACAGCGTTGCAGACTGGCAGGATTTCTCGTGTAAGTTGTAATTATTTTACTCTACTTATATTATTTCAACAGGACATTTTTTTTCATTACCTACCATTTGAATATTATCAGCATTTACAATTATTTTTTATTCTTATTTTTCACATTGGTCTTACTTGCTGAATAGTGCGATTTGTGATTTAATTCATTATCAATTGTGCTTCGCCAAAGGCTACCCCTTGCTAATTTGATGAAGTTCTTCTTGATAGGGATTCAACATTGATTTACATCTGACAAAAAGGTCAGATCTGCTCATTTCAGGCCGCCCCGCTTAAAAGCTGTTTTGATGTGTGAAATTTTTGTATCTGAAATGTACCTGAAATAACGTAGCTTGCTATGTAATTGCATGCTCATTGGTGAATCATTCTTCTAATTTTTGTCTAGTACCCAGCAAATGTGTGGAAGCTCTCACACTTGCCTGTACACATGTTGAGTTTACTATAGCACAATTTCTATTCTCGGTGTAACATTCACAGATGACTTAGAGTGGAATAAGCATTTTGATAACATTTTACTCTCTGTAAATCGTCGTTTGTATGTCACACGAACTCTAAAGCCATATGTTTCCAAAAAAAACGTTGCTGGAAGTATTCCACAATTGTATCGTTTCACTTTTACTTGCTAAATTATTCTAATGATTTCAAATGATTAGGAAAGAATATGAAAATGGTCTCACAGGCGTGAAATGAAAGAAATTCTTAGTAAGTAGTATTAACACAATACTTTAAAAAAATTACATAACATTGCATAAAAACATCCATATAGGCCTACACAAAATGTTCATGCTCACATCGAAAATCAATGAGTTTTGTTCAAAGTTATCGTACACGTTCTTTGCAAAATTCTTTTCAAAAAGTGTCATAAATTTGATCTTCCGGGTGGATCTTCCGATTTTTTATGAAAAGTTTTGAACGCTGAAGCTGAAAATCATGAAAATGTAGTTCGAACGGTTTAGTTCGAGATATCCGCGTCAAAAATGCCTCAAGGGGTCGCGTCGCTCTCCCACTGTATGCATAGGGTTAGAACCAAATACATAGCTGAAGACATAGCCAAAGACAAGGCTGAAATGACAGTTGGATGAAGAAACCGATCTAGTAGAAATCTAACCAACTGAGGACAACAAGCTTGTATGTTGCGGTTACAATAACATACTCGCGTTGTTGATGAAATAAGATTGGAAGATGCCTCCTGAGACAGACAGACTATATTCCAATGTTTTGCTGCTGCATTCATTGAAGCATTTCAAAAATTTGATGATGGGCGCTTAGAAAAATATATATATAAAGTCCTTGCACTTCCCTTAGGCTTGCCGTGGGAGTGGGATTTCCCATAGGAATTCCCATGGTATAGGAATAGCAATTTGAGTTATAGGAATTCCCATAAAAGTATGAGAAGATTCAGAATAATTGAACGATATTTTCGCAGTTCTGTTGTACGCTTTCATTGATCCTTATTATGATTATGAATTTTCATTTCAAAAGAAAATGAAGGCATGAAATGACTGCAACGTAGGCATCCGCATTATTTTCATCTTTACCAATGCGCAGCTGCAACAGAGGCAACATTGTTTGAATTAAAATTGAGCACTATAAAATAGCAAGGTATGTTTGACGCTTGCAAATAATGTATGCATGTTAGAGAATCGACTGTAAACTTCTCATCCAGATTGACTAGGTACCGTTGTCTGGGATTAATCATGAACCATTATGTAGGCTATAGACTGAATGAACTTCTTAAGATTCCACTAAACTAAATACCGTTGCAACAGCTACAGACATGAAAACATAAGGCTAACCACTCTCACCAGTTCGTGGCAATGTTTCATACAGGAAAATATGTGCAGAAGGCCTATCATGTTAATGTTAGGATCGACGCATCGATGGTCTCTTGTAAACTTTTGTCAAAAAAAGTGTCTTGTGACTTTTGTAAAATCTATTAAGGCCTATCTTGCTTAAAACAGGTGGGTAAATCCTTTGAAAACGCCTACTTTTGTGTCTTTGTGATCTACTGAAAGTAACATCTATTGGATAAGTTCACATTTGATGTTTTTCTAAAGTGTATGTACCCGTGTACGAAAACAGACAAAAAATTTTAGTACCTGTGATTTACATAGATATAGGAGGGTGACTGAGTAGCAAAAATGGCAAAAAAAGCTGTCCTAAGTCGAACCAAGTGATTTTCCCGGTTTAATTTGAAGTTGATCTATACACATTCACAATGTAAATTCGATGTCTACATATAGTGTGTGAACTATAGAACATATGATAAGTATTTTTTGTCATTGTCCCTTATTTTTTTGTAGCAGGATCTATAAACGTAGCTGTCCTTCATTTTCAGTTGTCCCTTGACCGACGCCATTTTGTCCCTTAACCGACGACTGAAAATTTTTAAATTCATGTTTTTTCTTGTCCTAAAAGCTTTCTATGGAGCTGCGATATGATGTATTGTCACATATTCATATTATAGCTACACCCATACATTGTCAAAAAAAGGATAATGAAAAAACTAAAATATTTTAGAAACTTTTGAGCACAATTTGTCCCTTAACCGACGCCTACTAAAAGCCATTTTCCGACCGGTGATTAGTGTCTTTACCATTGATATGTTTTTGTTCTGGTAAAACCTTGCCATTGCTTTTGACAAACATCAATTTTCCGAACATTGAGAGTATGTATGAGAATATAAATGATATTAACACCACAAACTGTCCCTTAACCGACGACGTCGGTTAAGGGACATACTTGAAGAGATTTTTACTTATCCTGTACTAGCTGTTTTAATCATTCGCAAGCCTTCTCCGTCATCGAATTCCACAGATAATAAATATCTATGATTCAAATTTTCAAACGAATGAAAGAAGTGCTTATTTGGTGTACAATCAATCGCATCGTCGTTCATTACTTCGCAGCCGAACATTGAAAACGGTAAGTTAGCGTGTGCAGTGAAGTGAATGATGTACTGAATGATTTATGTATAAATGTACAGTCGCACAATGTATGTAATTCAAATTGTTTATAAGAGACCAAAATGTCTGTTGTCCCTATATTTTCAATGTAATTCCTTAACCCGGTTCTTGGGGGCAGGAATCTTCTCCACACCTCTCTAGGACTAGCTGGCCTATTTCTTGTGCACTTACAGCCAACATACGTACAATAAGACTCCATAGAATTAGCCTAGTAACTAGAGAATTAACGTAGTCGAAGGCTACCTATATAGAAAAGTTTTATTGAAACTGATATTTTTAGATGGTTCTAGATCAAAACATTGTCACAGAGCTAACATAATCATTTAATTCGTTTTTCCTAGAAAAAAATGATTTTTGAAACTGAATTTCAGCTTAGGTAGGCCGGAGGCTCTAGTCAATTTTTAGTTTCAACTTTAACTTTTTCACGAACGTGACAAGTCAAAATGATATTTTAAACTACATTTAATTTTTGTAGATGCCAATCAATCGTGAACTCAAGCGGGAGCGTGACAGACGGTACGGAGAACGCAAAAGACAAGAAGAAGATTACAAGAAAAAGAGAACTGAAGCTGTCAAAAAATGTATCAAGTCAAAACTCGAATCAGAAACTTTACGAGATGCCAGAATTCGAAAGCGAACAGAAAAAATAAGAAAACGGAAATATCGAATGATACAGCAGATAAATGCAACACTTGAGAGAAATCAGATAAATGATGAAATTCCCCAAAGTTTGAATTCCACACCATCACGGTCAGAATCAGCGAAGGTCAGGGAGGCACGGAAATCTAGATTGAAAATTGCCCAACTTAAAGCAGCAAACCGTCGTCTGCAACGAATCAACTGGAAGCTATCGAAACACATCAACAGGAATAAGGAAAAGACTTCAACCGCTCAGGAAGCACTTCGGAAATCCCCGACCAAAATGGCTGCTGATGCCATGACATCAAAGACAACAGCCAACAGAACTCTAGTTGCTCATTACAGCTTAATGCAGACATTGAAGTCAAACGCAAAATCGCGAAATATTCTGATGACAGCAGCGAAGCAAGTTGTTCGAAAGTACCGAGTGAAAAAGTACTTCAAAAAATCATCTATCGATCAAAAGACACTAAGTCGGACAGTCCGGAAAGAAAGACCAAGAAAAGTCTCGCCTGACCAAATTGCAAACTATTTCTGCAGAGATGATAACAGCCGTTTGGCATCCGGCAAGAAAGAGACCATCACACGAGGCAAGGAAAAGAGGCAGAAACGCTATCTTAACTTCTCCATTGAATTTCTTTTCGAGAAGTACAATAGCGAAAGTCCAGAGAGCGTTTGCCGAACCTCATTTTACCAGAGGAGACCGTTTCATGTGGTAAAGCCCCGAATCAACGACAGGGAGCAATGTCGCTGCATGCAATGCGCTAATACTCAGGTAGGCTACGTGTACTTACACGTGTGTCATAATGAATTTTATGTGCTTGTCTTCATGAGCTGGACAATTAGTCATGTTTTACATTTAAGCCTGGGCTTAACTGGGGCTAAGCTTATTAGGTCAAAAAGTAAATTTTGATACATTGTGAAAAATCTGTTCCTCAATATCATTCTATGCAAAGCTTGCTATAGTTCTATTTATTAAAATTAGAATAATTAAAATCTAAAATTCAGTTCTTATTCTATCATGACAAATTCATAGAAAATAATATTGCGTTTTTCGATTTTCAGCTTATGGTGGATGCCTTATTCGGGAATAACATTTTGAAGAACCGAGACTTGCCGTCTTTGGTGGAGGGCATTGTGTGCTCTATGGATTCTCTTTTTTGTATTGAACGGAAATATGCAGAATGCCAGCACAAAACGATTTCCCAAATGAATCGGGTTGATGCTAGGATTATTTCATATTTTCAATGGGAGCGAGTTACGGATGATTCCACACATTTTACAAGCACAAAATGCATCCAAGTAAGCAGTATTTTGACATTTAAACTTTGCGCCGGTATACGTCTTAATTGATAGAAGTATTATTCAATCAATCAACATTATGAATTGGCAAATTATTCTTGTGGGATATTTTCACACATTTTGATGCATGAATATGAATTTTGATAGGCTGCATAGGCTACTTGTGCAATGGTGGAATACTTTACATGTAGCTTGTAACAATTAAACAAGACTAATGGTTGTATAGTACTATAACAAGTAGACTGAAATAAACGTATATTACACTGCTCAATATTGTTTGATAATATATATGCCATAGGCCTACATTTACATGTATGACTTATGAGTGATTCTATGGTTTATGACAATGCTTACAAGTACATACGGTACAAAATTATGACAATGTAATATTTAACGCCATGATTTTAGCTTTATACTATTTTTAGGTACCGGTAGTCTAATATAAATGTATTGCTTTCTGTGCTCAATCAGAATAAATCTATCATTTTCTAAGTCACAAAAAATTAAAGTGCATTACAAAATGCAAATTTGTTCTTTTAGAAATTACAAAGCGCTGCAGCACTGGTTCTGCTTTTTGAAAAGCAATTGGCACAATTTGCAGCGCATTTATTTCGCACTATTCATCAGTTTCGGCAGATTCGACAAGTAAAATCTGGAATATCGGAAGATGAGATCATCTTGCATATAGATTTTTCGGAAAACTACGCCTCCTAATATAGCGATGAGACTCAGTCGGTTCATTTTGGCCACCGCCATCAGATTGTTATCCATCAAGGGGTCTGTTACCGGAAGAACAAATCCCCACAGTGCTTTGTCACGGTGTCTGATGACAACCGGAAAACTGCGGATGCCGTTGCAGCACATCTCAACTCGTATCTGTCTGAATTCAAACAACAACTCAGGAATGTAGGCTAATACGGGAGGTGTAATGATTTTTGATATTTTTTGTAAGGCCCATTTCTTTTTACACCCAGGTCATCATCATTTCCGATTCTCCATCCAGCCAATATCGCAACAACTCGATGGTTTACCTGATGGCGAAAATTTGTAATGCAAATGGCATTAGTGCATTTGAGTGGATTTATTCAGAAGCAGGGCATGGTAAAGGTGCTCCAAACGGGGTTGGTGCTACAGTCAAAAGACTTGCAGACAGTTACGTAGCTCATCAGAGACATAATGTCCTGTCTGCGAAGGACGTCATTCCTCTTTTATCAGAAACAAAAATTGCGGCGAAGATGGTAAGAAAATAAGATGCCTACATGCCTTGCTCGGCAATATATGTAACTCATTAGCTCATATTAGTGTAGATCTATAACTATTTGTGTTTCTTGCAATTAATGTTGGATATTCAACTGTATGAGCAAGCATTTCCTGTGTAAGTAAAATATCAGACTTTTTGACAAAATGTTAAGTAAATGCGTACGTAAAGAAGGCCTGATGGTTACATTTAGTCCTACTATTTATGTAGAATCACGTGTTTGGAGTGCAGTTAAAAACAATAGTTTGGATGTTTGTTTTATAAAATTTTCTACCTGTGTTTCTTTGGTTAGGCCTATAAGTTGTTTTTTAGCTGATGACTAAAATAGAATCAAACGTCAAAAACGTACCAGTGATCTTATTTGTTTTTGTAAGCCCTACATGTAGGCTTACATTATCGATAAAATGGTCCAAATCCTCATCATTACGTATGTAGTTTAATGTAGAATAGTCAACCGTATTTCATATTTGGAATCTGGTATCCTATGTCGATGTTATGTTATTTCTATAATCAAACAATCAATAGAAATACAATAGTAAAACTATATTTCAATATGTTCTGTTTCGATTGAAGTCGCATTTCCAAGTATCAACATTAATGTCTATTTTGTTTGTTTTTCAGGTGACCACCAGAGAAATTGATTTGTTCAAGCGCCAGACGAATGTTAGGCTCAGGCCCATGCCAGGCATTGCCAAATGCCACCATGTTTTGTATGAGGACAACACCTTCTGGTACAGACCGTTAGCCTGTCATTGCTCTCCCTCGCTTTGAAAATGCTACGGATTGGAAAAGTGGCGCTGTGTATAATTCCGTTACTCTGTTTTTTGGAATATATTTTGGATATTGGATACTTTGTTTTCTAACATAATGATATGATATTGTGCACATTTTCTATTTTATGACTTGTAAAAAGACGGAGAGTGATAAACAAAAGTTAACATCATTGTTAGTCAGCGCCATTGAATCATATTGTCTTTTTCTGGCAAGATTGCAGATTTATCATTATCATTAAGAAAACTAGAACAATGTTTATACGCAAGATGCAAAATTGCAAAATAATCTTTTGTGTAAAGATATGTTGGTACTACTTCTTTAAATGACTATGGAATTTGGTAGACAGGGCAGATTTGACTCAAATTTCACACAGAACAGTTTGAAGTCATCACAAACATGTACCGACCATCGCTTATCCTCTATTCTTCAATGTAGCGGATTTATAAGGTTTGCTCATAATTACCCCATGTGACGCTACATGTATAATTAAAGCTCAATTAGGCCAACATTCTCGCTATAGATCACCTGTATGTCCCTTAACCGACGCTCACTGTCCCTTAACCGACGCCCACTGTCCCTTAACCGACGCATGCTGTCCCTTAACCGACGCCCACTGTCCCTTAACCGACGCCTAAGATATAGAAAAGTGGACCTACATCAAAGTATATCAAGTTGGGGCGCTTTTCGTGGTCATTTATGAAAAATTCAAGAAAATTTGAGCCAGAAAAACTGTTTTAGAAAAAAAATTGCGATGCAAAATGTCAAAGACAAAATTTGACTAAAAAGTAGGCGTTTTCAGTGGATTTGCCCTGGTACCCATGAAGGGAACTCTTACACTGAAGCGAGTTTAGATAATCGAAATGCAATATGGAGGGTAATCTAATATCGTGGATTGCAGACCTATCTGTAGATCTGTGAAAATGTAGAGTCCTTGGTTTTGCGCTATGTAATAACACACGAAGCTATTCCTGTGTGATAAGTTCCCATGGAAACACTAAGACTTGAGACACATGTATAGCAATCATACATGTACAGGGTGACAGACCTACAGTGGAACAGAATGTCCCCTAACCCAGCCGCAGAGGGTTTTCAGTCGGCTAATCTTATCAAAGAAAGATTTGGGAATTATTATGGAAACACGTGTGAATTTTGAAATATCTTGTGGAAACGGGATTTCCTATGAGAATTCCCATTGGAATCACGTGGGAATGGGATAAGAATGGAACGAAGGAATCTCGTCCTTCCTACGGCAAGCCTGATTCCCTTCAAGGAAGAATGTGTGAATAGCCAGGTACTCTCAATGCCCGATGTCAGTATTCTCAGAATGTCATATACGATAGGTAAATTCAATGATTTGAAAACATCACATTCGAGTCGAAACTTCTTGTGGTCAATTTAAGTCGGAAAATTTTTATTGTATTGTTATTATCAAATGCATGAATATTCTTAAGCACACGTGTGGGCAGTGACCTCATCTGCGTGGTGAAGAAGTCATTTCACCGGACGTGTAAGTTGAGGAACACTGAATCTAACCTGGCGCCTTGTTTCATATTAAATAATTCTATTTATGTTGTTGACTTCAGCTTTTTACTCTCATACAAAGCAGTAACAGCAAAAGCTTTTTCGGATTCAAAATACACGCAGTCACTCTACATAACACCTTTTGATTTTCATCGACCATAATGGAAAAGGAAATCCTTAGGTGTTTTAAAAGCTGAATATTATATCGTATTTCATTGTATTTTACAATATATTAAAAGGCGTCACCTAAGATGTGAAATACAAAGCATTTTTTCAGGCTTGAAGGTGAGTAATTCCCATTACTTCTATCACGGTCACGAACGGATATGTGCCGTAAGGAACGGCCGTTCCCGGTGATTTCTTGAATGTCATGTGCCATAGAGACATGTTCAACAAGCAAAATCCACAAAACATTTAGAACCACTCATTTTAAATCATTTAGGTCTACTCTCAATATTATGTAGCAAAGCGATGCTTAATGCCACATTATATCTGATCATTTTCTTGAACTTTGTGATCATCTATAAACTTGTTGGTGTTCTCTTGTTGGAGCATGGATTTAGACTATTAATAAAGATGATAAATGCTATTTCATCATCAAATACACATGCACTGGTATTTGAATTAAGTCAGAATGGGTTTCAATAATTGTACTCGTAATTCCACCTGCATTCATTTTTTGATCTGTCGATTATGTATATATTCGAAAACTATTCAACACTTTATCTCTGTGACATGAAATAAGATAGCTATCATTGAGTTAAAGCTGGCAGAAACTTCCACAATTCTACAATTTCTCTTCTAATTTGCAATGTAATTTATACTTAAAAGCATGAAATACAATGCAGTATTCAAAACTACAGCAAAAATAGATTTTGTGGTTAATCATGTAGCGGGAATGAGGCATCACTAAACGCTTTTATTCCATTATGTTGCTTTACAATTACTATTAATTGTGAGATATCAATCAAGTATAGTATATGCCAAAAATGTGTATGACATTCAGAAATCCCCATACTATGAACTGCTACCAGCCAAGCACCAGACAATTTATCAGCCATAATGATCAGACAATATGAGAAAAATGTAGCCACAAGTGACTACTTAGAGCAGACAATCAAACAACTACCAGCCAAAATATCAGACAGTGCTGTTTACTTCTCCAAAAATATTGATGCGATTTAACACCAGCAAATAGCATCTAGACACTCCTAACCACATCCACTATCTTTTTCTCACTCACTCACATTCGCACGCTTACATGATTATCATGAATCACTCGGATGCCTTGCGAGCTATCTTTCGCTTAGTTAATGGTGACATAAGGGAAGTATATATACCCTCAAAAATTGTATAGAACATTGTCAAAACTTAATTGAAATATGGCATTAATATCTCAAACATCCAGAACCGCAATTGCCATGACTCTAGGTCTAAAAAAGAACTCTTCTTATTTAGAGCATTGCATATTCATGTAATTGAAAATCATCAAGGATAACATCCAATTTTGATAAAAAATGTATATAGTAGTCATCAGTGGCGTCGCGTGCTACCAGACCATAGGCCTTCGCTACGTAATGGATTCCTATCCAAACACCAGACAGCTTAATTATTGGGGCAAATAGTTACTATTTAGACGCTGATCTTGACTTCAATGAATTTTCTAACTCACATATTCAATACTATGGTATGTATAACTCCGTAATGATAGAAAGTAATTGTGTTAAATATAAGCCAAGATTTCTAAATGAAAATAGATTGAAGTTCACAGACTATCTATCCTACACGTATTGACTTATAATTATATGTGCATGAATACATCTTAAATGTTTTCCCAATGTGAGGCTTTCCTCGCAACAGCCTCATTGTGAGCTTGCGATCCTAAGCGGATTGTTTGTCAATTCGGTCCTGTTTTCCAAACATTTCAAACGTCAAATGACAACGAAATTGCGATGTTTATTGCTTTTGTCTTAGTCAATGAGCTGAGATCACTATATAGTGCATCTCTCTCTACGATAGCACAATATGCATTTTGTTGCGTTTATTACACCCAGTCAATCACTCCCATGTTTCACATTATGAGATGTTATAAAAATGCATTCCGTACTTGCTCCTTTTTCTTTTCTTTGTGAGTTTAGTTCCATTTCGTGTTAATCTATCGTGACATTAACCTCTACGGGCGACAAGGCTGGTTTATTGGCAGTAAACACTTGCAGTCTTGGCACTAAAAGAATATACATTAATGTATCTACGTCGATAAGAACCTACAATCCTGTATTACTCAGCTTTCATCAATGATTTTGGATAGTATACTGAACTTTCATTTATTGGCGTGAGCTATTGTATTCGTCATCAATGTGAAATGCGTCTGAGCTGACTATGTTGCTATGTATGAACCGCGGTGAAAACAAAAAATGTAAAATACTTCTCTCTCTCTCACTCTTATGGCTTTGCCATGGAAGAATGAGTATTACAATAGCTTGATTCTTATGTCTAGTCGCATAAGCTTGCCGGCCGCGCCAAAATTTCAGCAGGAGGAGATCGCAATGGACGCGCGCGCAGTATATCAAGCGCGCGCCACAGCCATACATCAATGGCAGTCACAAACAAGTTGCAAACTTCGCGCGTGCATGCGTGCATGTGCGTGTGTGTATGTGTGTGTGATGGAGTGGAGCAGCTGCTGCTCGCACGAGCCAACATTCATTTACGTATCTGAGCTCTTATCATCTGATATTGAGACTTGAAAACTGTCTAAGTTGTGAAAAATAATCAGGGCAAGATAAGTACAAAACGATGATACTTTTCTGTAATATCAATATTGGTAACTAGATTATTGATGGCTCTGCGCCGAAGGCCCCGCAGGCACGGAGAATACGCCACTGCTAGTCACAAGTAGCATGATATGCAGTAAACGTAATAATACAAAATTAACCCGATAGTGTGATGAGACAAAAACTGTCTGATAAGTGGGAAATTTGTCTCATAGTACGTAGCATCAGTCAAAATATTGATTTGGCTGATAAATTGTCTGTTAAGTGTTTGCCTACAGTTGCACAATATAAATTTAGAAATGCCCTAAGAAGATTTTTGCATGTCAGAAATGAATTCCCCGCACATAGAAGAATCTTCTCATACATTTCTCTGAAAGACATTCACGATTTTATCGAAATAAGAGGAGGCTTTAACTTGATATATGCTTTATAGTGCACAGTTACCATGTTTTATCCAACATACAATTCTTCACGGGGATGAGAAACGGATTGATACTGATGACTTCTCACTTAAAGTATACGGAAGCTGGTTTAATGACCTTTAAAAGAACACAGTGTAGACGTACTATGGAGGCCTACATGTATGTCCCAATGTACTTCTTCGGTGAATAACCTCCAACTCTCACAAGGTGATTCATAGGAACATTAAAGAGCGGCCTATAAACATCAAGTCTGCGTTATTTTTGTATTTGATAAAAAATCCGAATAAATTCATTCCTATGTATGATTTTGTTGAAAGAGACGTCATCTCCTTTCTGTTTTGAAGACGATGAGATGAGATATTACTCATGGGAAATGCGGCATCCGACTTGATTGTTCAGCCTTTTGTAAACCAAAAGTCACAAGAAAATGAAGCAATAATTTCTTTACAAGACAATCTGAACGAAGTTGAGAGCTGAAATGTTCTGACAAGCGCTTCGGATTATGGAATCTTGAACACGCACTTTCTATTGGAACTTCATAGTTTAGTCGGTCAGAGAAACCTCCATAGACCTCTCAGAAATGAAATCAAGTGTCAATTCTGACAAGTACGTTGCATGATCTCTGCACGTAAATTATTAGTTCAACACTCCAATTTCAGAGATATAAAACGTTTCACAACGATGAGTCGTCTGATTACTGTGAGTCATACTATATTGAAAATTCAGCCTACTTGTCGAAATGTGATGTCAGATCACATAAAAATCCATTGTGCTTCCAACATACTTTGGAGTTGATGCAAATCGACTCATTTTACATCATTTCAGCCCGAAGGTATTGGGGCATGTTTTGGGTCAACGTTGCCCAAACCACGTTAATTTTCATAAGAATGAAGATAACTCATCAAGTTTTGTTTAAACTCTTGAGCATCATCTCCAATGAATGCCTACATGTCCCTTTACCGTCACAATGTCTGAATTGATGAATTCTGGCTTTAACGTAGTTGAGTTTCTCTTTTGTTATGCTTTAATATTTTAGATTTTTTTGATGTGCCCTTACGAATTCTAAGCGCATTATTGGGGTGTTTTCAAATGTAAGACATTATTTTATTTGCAATATGCTTAAAACAACACTCACAATAGCGTTATAAGCAAAGTGTTTAAGTAACACTGTCAATGTTATGTTAAAATTGTGAATCCCAAGTCGAATGGACAGGTTGACATACCTCATAACATGATTGGTGTATTCATTCATTTCGATGAGTTGATACTGTGCATTTTTCTATTAATAAATTAGATAAGCCTAGTAAAAGACTACTTAATTTACATGCATTTTCAAACTACTCTATTTCAGCGGTATTCCTGGCGCTCAAATATTCTAATTTAATCAAACAATCCACCTGCATTGTTTTAGGACGCTTTGATACGATCACTAATCAAAACGAATTTATTATCATTGTTGTTTACCAACAGATCTCCATAATTTCAATAATCATGCGGGTTTCATGGCTTATATATGACAGCCGGGCGCCACTCCTCTGCTGATCTGAATCTCTGATGTAGGCAGAGTCCGAGCCTTTACCTTAAGAGGCTTGACCTGCAAGGCAGCAGGAGGTTTAATCTTCACGGTTTCCTTCCGTGAGATGGATTTCTTTTGCAGTTACGGGCTCCATCTACCAGGGCCTCAGGGTTATTTGATTGCGCCCTCCTCGCCAGTCAGCCGCTGGCGAAAAATGTGGATCCCGTGACTTATATCGCGGGCGATTTAGAATCATGCTTCGGCAGACAACACAGCAGTGGTAGCCGAAACACAACAGCAACTCCAGTCGATGACAGATAGTGTTAATCGTTTTCTTCAAAATTAACCTGGTTTGATGATAACTTTATAGTACCTCACTGATGCGGCCATCACGAGACATGTTCTGGTCTGTTGGGCCTATTCAGTTGTGGGCAGGTTTTGAGCCAGCCACGTCGTGTAGCGACAGAAAGTGCAAGGATACACTGTAGCCACAAGGGATGCGGAGTCCTATCATTTTGGTAGGACTCCGACTCCAGGGTTTGACAAGACTCCCGCTCTTGATAAGACTCCGACCTTGGCAGTAGGCCAAGAGAGCAGCTAAAATGTGAACATTGTATACTAGGCCTAATCTACTCACTAAGCGCTAATATCTGTACATTTTTATTCAAATAGGTCAAGTAATGTTTGCTTAGGCAATTATGAATACAAGCGCGTAAGTGTCCATTATCAGATTCTCGGGCCTGCACACATGTAGGATTGACATAATGCGAAGGAAACAATTTCCAGATCGTAATTGGTGTATGCAAGCTATAGTTTACTTTAATTTGACACATTGTAGCTGCGTAACGTGTCTATGTGATGAAACGTGTTAAAATCCATAACAGATTTACTAGCAAATCTAGTTTTATTTACTACTACTATTGCTCCCCTTTGGAAGAGAAGAACTATGTTGGACCTTTGTTTCCTTTACAAAGTCTTCCACGATCTCATAGACTTCAACTTTGGTAAATTCTTTATTTCCGTCCCCTTTTCTCATTGTACACGTAGTTCTATCAATAATCCGCTTCAACTAATTCCCCGTATTTTCCAAAACGCAATTATTTGACCAATTTCCTTTTTTCGTGTTTGCATGGTTTGGAACAAATTGCCTTGTCGTGTGTTTTGGCTCCGTCAATTTTTGTCTTCAAAAAATGTTTAAAGAATGAGCTTTAATTGTGTTATTGTGACGAGAGAAATCATTTCTACGCTCGTTTGTAAGAGCTACCGCCGGTGGCCATGACTTGCTTTTCTGTAAATACTTTGCGGAATAAATTTTTCTTATCTTACATGCTTTTTCTATGTATACTAATAGATTAGCTTATCCTAAGGATGCTTGTCACTAATTTCATCGTAAAAGTCTTCAATTCCGGAGTATGCCACACAACATAAAAGAAATATTAATAGGTTATTCTGTCGCAATCTAAACATAATTGTCTTTATGGTTATTTATATTTTTGAGTATTTATATTCTTTGTTTATATTCGCTTGAGTATCAAGATATATAAGTTGTGGATGTCGCATGATTTGAGGGAATATCAGATCAGATAATTCACTCCCAATACTACTCATAAAAACCAAGTGAAATCAATCCTTTTGTCAAACTGTCAACACAATTATAAGCTATATCGACTGTTGTCACACACTGCGATGAGCATGAGCGATAGAAGCGAGCATTTTCAAGGAGAAAAAATGACTGCTGTTTGCAAAATAAATACCACCATCGTCTTCTTCGTGAAATTTCCTTTTAAATGAAATGTGTTTCAACTAAATTGGTTAAGAATTCTGCGATCTGCGTCAAATAAACGATATGAAGCGTTTTGATGACTTCATCGAAATGCTTGAAGGAGTGACGAACGATTAAAGACAGTTGAAAGACACCGACATTGCTAAAGTTCTTTTTTTTCCGATTGCAAATGAAGTAATGCATACTTATCAGTGATTGACATTGCAAACTAATCGCTAGGATATGACCATTGCTATGAACTACCGGTACATAATTTTGCGAAAACTAATCATTTGATATTTCACATTTGTAAGGAATAGGGGACGCACACATCATTTACACAATTCATTCATAGGGTGACAACAAGGCAAAAGACGAGTGACAGATCATGAAATAGAATTGATGCACGGATTGACTTTGCCATAAGTTGGCTCACAAAACGTCCTTTATTAACTTGCATCGTCTACTCTAGAGTAATCGGGAGCAGTGGCGTAGCCAGGAGTTGTTGGAGGGGGGACATACATACCACGTCTACATGTGCATGTATAGTGTCTAGAATTAATTACTCATTACCTATATGCATGTATAACAGTATAATACAGGTAGCCTAATAGAGCATAGACTCATAAGAGGCCTACTTTTGTGAGTCATCAGCTGTATGAACGTGTAATGCATAGTGTACAATGTACATGTACTTTACTTACTCAAATGAAAAAAATGGATCTAGGGTGCTTATTGTGATCTGATGTTTCGATTACGAGTTTATCAAAACTGCATAGAAGTTTGAATGCCGGTAGCTGTATTCTAGAATACAGCCTACTTAATTTAATCAATGATTTCCAACTGTCTCTGTCTTTTCTGTCGATGACAAGACTAGTAGCGAAGGGGGGGGGCATTCCACCCTTTCCTCCCCCCCTTGGCTACGCCACTGATCGGGAGTGTCACTCTATCGAAGATTATCAGATAGGTTGAGAACAATAACAAATGAGCGTTTTTACAGAACAATAACAAGTTTCTCATCTTCGTTTCCGATACTACAGTCCGTTTCATAAAAAGTGGATCATCCTAAAATTTGACTAAATAAAACATAAGTATGATACAGAAAGCATTTTTCATGTTATTTCATGTCTCTAATATATTTAAATGTCCTTATATAATTTGATAAGCTATGATTACAGTAATATTTTGGCCCCCTACCCTATTGTCAATGACATTAACCAATTCGTCTAGGCATTGATTTTGATATAGATGATGATTTTTGACTGATACTGATTCTCCACTCTCAACGTTACGTTTTAGAATACTCCAACATTTTCTATGATTCAGATCAGGGAGAACGAGCTGGACAAACATTCACATAGTGTTCATCAACTTTAACAAATCTCAAAATAGGCGGTCTATACGGACATTTAGTCGCTTGCTTGTAGCTCGCTTTGTGAATGCGATCTCGTTATTGTTCATTTGTGCTTTGTATTGTTTTCAACTGGTAAGAGATAGATTTCTAGCTGAAAGCAATCAGGAGTGCTGCCAACACTACCGCAACGAAGTCAGGAAGCTATGGAACATGAAGTCCAGTTAATCACATGTAGCAGTTACATTATTGTTGATGAATAATAGTGCTATACTGGCTCTGATTGACCGATTTTCTTTATTTTTGTTTTGCTTGATAGCTTTTGGCTTGTAGAACAACATATTACATAACAAAGGAAACAAATGTAATTTTATAAGAGTGAGGTATGATTTTGTGTAACATTGCTAAATGAAGATCAAATTATCTACTACTTTTTTATCTATAACAGGAAAACAACTCAATATTCATGCTTGAAATTTTCAACAATGATATTAGTAAGCACAACTGACATATCTTCCAAATTTCAGAGAAATTCGTTCAAGTTTGGCGGAGTTAGACAAAGTTGAAGTTAAGGCCATGTTTCAGGGTGATCCATTTTTTATGAAACAATCTGTAGCTTTGCAGTAAATAAAATACCATTCATCTCCAAATGCATTAATGAATTAGATTTCATGGTTGACAAAGTATGAAAGTGCACCGATAAGGGATTTTGATGTTCATTTGGTCAAATTGTCCTCACAGAATGTCAGAATTGTCGGACAGCTATATGTCGAAAGTCAGTCATTTCTCTGCACGAACATCTGGCAACATGTGGTGTCAGATTTCAGTGAGAAGGGTAGAGCAAGCCGCGAGGCGTATTTGCACGGGATGAATTTTCCTATCTCGTAAAGCAAACCGCGCGTCATTACAGAACTTTTTCTGAAACTTCTTGGACGCGTGGCCCGGTGAGAATGGACCTTAAGATTTCTGAAGTAGTTCGCCGATTTCCCCGTGTTTTTGACTTAAAAGCACTGCAAAGAAGAGATTGTCGTCGAAAATAGACTTTTCAAATTGCAATTCAATAGTTTTTACGAATTTTGATTACACATATGTCTCTGGATAGAATTGCTCGTCTAACCTCAAATTCTGAATGTCTGAATTCTGCATTCGTTTATCCTGGCTTTGAGCAGCCTGTTGTGCAGTTCTTCAGCTTGTCATTCTAGATATTTTAAGCTAGTTTAAGCCATTCCGAGCCGCGCATGACGAGCCCTTGTAGGGCGAAACGCAGCGTCTACGGCTGCCAAGGAATTGTTGTGCTTAAATTCTTCACGTCTGAGGACATCTTTCTATTCATTGCCCAGGCGAACTGGCACTCTACAATCTCTATGATTATTAGCCGCACGGCAAAGCCAGGATAAAAAACGCAGAGCAGCCTGCTGTGCAGTCTATCAGCTTGTCCAGTCATTTTAGTAGATATTTTAAGCTAGTTTGAGCCATTCCGAGCCGTACTGACGAGCTCTGTAGGGTGAAACGCAGCGTCTTGGAAATGTTACCTGCCAAGGAATTCTTGTGCCTATATTGTTCACGTCTGAGAACAGGCGAACTGGCACTCTGCAATCTGTATGAAGATTTTGTAAGTGATACGATAAAAATTCTCTGCATAACCCATTCTTAACATGGCTCAATTAGACGAGCAACGACGGCAGAAGTTATGTTTAGTACGAAAAGTGTGCACTTATGGCCAAAACGTCAGCAATTTCTCTTCAAACAAATCAATTAGGCCTACCAAACAGAAAACACGTAGTCAACTTTTTCAGGTGTTAAATGAATGTTTAACCCTTGTTTTACTCAATAACTGCAATTTCTGCAAACGCCTCTAATTCTTTGTTCACTCCATCAAATGACTTCAGAGAAAAAACCTAAAACATGCACATCTAAAATACTATGAGAACTGCTTGCCCACGCCAAATGTTACTTAGCATTCTCCCTGGCTTCACTATCCTGTATTTCCTTAAAAGTTATTCGTTACAGTCTTGTTCAATGCGTAATAAATGTGTAACTTTGCATAATAATGCAAATTTCTTAAATCACAACAATGCCGTTTTGCCTCAGGATAGTCCCTCATGATTTTTCAAATTCGAATTTACATGAGGAATGAACAATTAGCTGTTATGGACGGAAGTGAAAACAAGTTTGTTTTGCTCGGCTGACATGTTGTGCACATGCTCTTGGTTCAGCCAGATTGCATGCCTCGCTGTGACATGAGCATTCACGACAAAGAAAAGAAATTGCCTAATAAATAAAAAAGGCTTAAATACTCTAAAAGGGAAAAAGGGGCATAAAGTCATAGAAATCAACAATTCCATAGAAAGTCCTAGAAAGGAAATAGCATAAAAATTATGGCACACGTCTTGGGAACTTAGTTGGGGCAAAATGCAAATTTCATGAGCTGGTTGTATTGTTTTCTGATTGTTATTTATATTTATCAAGCCAATTTGTGATCTGGATTGTTGCCCCTTGTCCAAAGACAATGTACATAAAAGCAATAATCAATTTATAGGATGCTGCGGCGACAGGATGACAAAGAGAGAAATTCTTTCAAACGTTTTGTACGTTCATCATTTTGAAGTATCGCCATTATAATCTGTCAAGAGTATAATCAGACACATGTGCAACTTTGTATGTCGAGCTACAACCTGACCACACCGAAACACTTTCAATTGTGACTCTGTGAACCAATTTTTAGTTCGCATTCCAGTATTGAAAAATTGGAAAATAGTTATTAGTCATTGCTATGATGTTATAATGTTGTTAGTCACAGCATGTATATTAATTCGTGGAATAGTAGGTTATTTCACATGAAACAATGCCACCATCTCACTTAAAATTCTCTTCATGAAAATCCTGCAATTTGCTGTCAACAACTTCCACGACCAACTAGGCAAATGGTTTGACAATGATGCAATGTTTTAGATCGAATCTGATCTACAAACCATTAATTTTTTCCATGTGCCATCATTGTACATATAGCCAAGACATCAAGCTTCCATTCTAGTGTACCACTATTTACTTCTATGTATAAACGGTAAGTTCCAAGATTCTGCAACATGTGATATGGAACCGCTTATGAGAAATAGCGCAATAATCAAATTCGGGAGTAGTTATGTGCGGCTATAGCCGTGGTTGCGTTCAAAAGTGCCACGGTTGCGGTCGGTTACGGTTAACGTGATGAGTGATTGCGGTTAATCAGGGTTAAGTTTTAAATTGGAGTGCATTTTTCTCTCATTTGTTTTACCTTTGGAACATTAAATGATTAACAATTGAATGATGTCTCAAGGTTAAAAAACAAATATAAGATATTTAACGAAATCAGAATAACGTCAGAATCATAATAGCATCTTGAAAATTAATTGTGCAGGTACGTTTGGTTTGTGCATTTGTTCTATACGTAAAATCAACAGCTATGTTAGATGGCTGCGCAAACAAGTGGATGACTATGACATGATATATTACATAATTGGCTGCAAGCTCTAATATTTGCTATTGGTATGTGTAGGCCTAAATGTACGCATGCAAGCAAAGTTAATAACAGTGCGAAACTTTATCGCTTGATACCGGCACTTTTGCTTTCTATTTGGCACGTCTACTCAAAATTCTCATTTAGGCCACCTTAATGGTATATTTACATGTACATGTAGGTTTGGACTACGAACTATGATTAGGCGGACATGTCAAATCTTTCTTATGTAATCACATGTAGGCCTCTATGGTGTAGGTCATCCTATGCAGCAACGTAGCGTACAGCATACAAAGGTGCAATTATTAGCTAGCCCTATCGTATGAAAGTTGTTTGTGAAAAAAAAGGCATAGGATCATATGATCAGTGTCATATAGGCCAGTAGAAAACCTACATGCATATATGCTTGACTCGCATTTCTAACGTATGCAAAGTTACTGTCCTTTGTCCTTGACTACTGTATATGAGTATATGTTGCCTTTGCCTTAAAAAAAATTTTTTTTTATATATTTTTTTTTTTATAGCATAAGTAAACAGTTCAATGAGCCAGGCAAGTCCATCAGGCATGTCAGTTTTTTATATGATATTTGGTTTGATGATTTTTTATGTATGACACAAGCACAGGCAACAAGCAAAGACATTACTATAAGACTCTATGTGAACTATGTAGTCTTGATTGATGATGTCAAACAGTGTATTGATTCATACTCAATATCAACAAGTCAGGATATACAATACATACGTTTTCGGATATACAGCGATCGGTTACGGGTGGTTTACATTTTAAAAAAAAATCGGTGGGGTGCGGTTCTTGACGGTATTTTTCCGGGTTTAATGCGCTGGTCAATAAATTTATCTATTTTCTAACCGCATATGCGGGAGGGGAATATTATTCCACTAAATTTATTTTAATTTCTCTTTCAGTTTTTAAAATTTGTTTTTCTTCTTTCAGTTCGAAGACTTATTCAAAACGATGTCACATGCTGGGAAAAGGAATTCCTGACACCTTGCAGAGGCAGGAAAAACATTCGTGCGTCCCTTGCGGATTGCTGTGAATTCCTACAAGGTGTTTCAACTGCCACGATTCCGTCAGATTTGAAGAATTCAGTTCTTCGCGCACAAGTTTTCTCGTTAATGATGGTCTGTCGGATTCTTTGTTTAGAAGTTGGGCAGGTGTGAGAAATCTAGCGCACTCCATCTCTTCGTCGGATTTATCAATGAATGGTGCTGTGACAGCGAAGTGTGACCGAACGAAGAACTCGATGTGTATGACACGCACGCCACTGGCCGCTGTCTGAGGCTCACTGCTTATTCAGTGACGACTTATTGGTTGACCGAGATAAGTGTGTTGTGTGTGCCATTTCACAATCGCATATGTGATATGACTCTGCCCATCTATGAAAACAACGGCTACACTGTAAATCGCTCAATACCAATCATATACGAAGGATGTATACCAAAATTTTTTTTGGTATATTTCTGTATTCTCTCGGTATATATTTGCATGCTTTTCGCATGGTATTTCAAATGTGGTATGTTTTACATACTAAAGCCATAACAGCACAATGTTAAAGGAAAGCATCAATGACTTCTAATATATGTTGACTTAAGGCCTTCTGTCAATAAGGATCACACTAATGTTACTACTGTTCTGCAAGTAGTGAGATAGTGACATTCAAGAGTCATACTTTCAATACTGAATTCGATTAATTCGATTACTGAATACACGTAAGTCTAAGGCATTTAATGAATAATCAACAAGTATTCAACCATCAACAATTATGCATTATGTAATTTTGAAATTAAGCATATTATCAATCCGAAATAAAAAGACATTATAATTAATGAACGCAAAAATATATAAGTCAACATGATTTCACTAAAGATATCGTTTAAATGAAGTGATCTTTATCAACTTGGTTCATAAAGTAGAGCTAACTAAGCGTCCTGTTAATGTTCCTAGACAAGCAGCAACGACGACAATCTCGTGGAGCATAAAATTCACAATAAATATAATCTAGTTAAATATCATTCTGTCAAACAAAAGATATTCGCGACTGGTATTACTGAAAAAAGTTATTTGACAGTAGTATGCAATGGACATATTCTTTTGCTATGTGACTTAAAGCTGCACATACCAAATTTATACCACAGGCATACGAATAAGGATGAATTTGCATAGGGTCTCGTATATAAAACATGCCAACAACTTGTATTTCAATGTAAAACATCCAATCACAGATAGAATAGTTCGCATCGCTACATACCAATCACATACTAAAGTAAGTGAGATGTGGTATGAAAAACATATCAGATCTCTGTAGGCATACGAGAATCTCGTATCAGACGTTAGTTTCAAATTGCATGTGATTTTGATATATGTTTGTATGCAATTTTCGTATCCACTGATTTACAGTGTAGAGAACGAGGAGTCTAATTCTGTGCTTATAGTTCATAAATAAAATAGAGAATAGACAAAACACAGATTGTCATGGTGTATTCAGATTTTGTTGCTTTTTCTCTATATCAATGGCTCCTAAACTTTTTAGAGTCGCGACCAACTGTTTATGACCCCAGCTTATGGCGACCCACTTAACTTAACACACGTTGTCGGCTCGCTCAGTGTTGCTAAAGTGTGTTCTCTATGAAAAGGTAAAAACAGATTTTTCCTTTTTTCGATTATGAATGAATATCTTGAGAGAATGAACAACTCTGATTGGTTGGGCTCGTGAAAAGAGCCTACTGCTTGATAAAACAATCGGCCTGGCATTGAAAGTTTGAGTCTTGAACTATCTCGATAGACAGCGGTTAATCGAAGCTAATGCGTAATTCTATAACTATTCGCGACCAACTAAAGCTACGTTCACACATGAGAGAAGAACCTGAGAGTTGACCTCAAATCAAACCTGAGACTGAGACCAACCCGTTCACACTATCGACATCAGGTCGCAGATAAATTGAAAAATGTTTCTATTTATACCCTTTTGCTGCGCTAACTCTCAGGTTCCGTTCAGACTATGTGAGAGCTTGGTGAGACTCATGATTCATTTTGTCATAAATCGTCATGAAGAGTAGACGTGGGCAAGCCGCTGAAAGCCTATAGGTATTCGTAAAATACTCCACGTAAGCAGGTCATCAACTCGTTTACGTAGGTTGTTTAATGCATTGCTATTTTAACATAATGAGTAATTTTGATAATTTTTACTTAATTGATTTCCTTTGAACTTAAATCTCAAATTATTTTTGAAGGTCTACTCATTTGGATTGGTTCTTTTCGTCAAATTATTTCAGTACAAGTATGAAATGCTCACAAGCCTACTGGGCCTATGGGCCTGTTTTCAAGCACTGAAAATAAAATCAAACAAACAACGACTTCTGAAAACACGCAACAAAAAATTCTTCACAAACATTTATCAAATTTATGAAGCGCAAAACCATCGAGGTGGTCTATGGTATGAAGTACTAGTATTTTTTCCCTAGGCTCTATGCCTCCTTCAAAATGTTCATCAATAGTAGATAGCCTACCACAAAAATAGCCTAAATTTTACATAGTCTAGAAGTTCCTCTAACTTCCCTCTCTCGGGCGAATTCAGAACAGCTCTGTCGTATTACTTTCTAACAACCTTTTTCAACCTCTCCATGTTAAAGAGAGGTATAGTTTTACCACCTTGTAAAGCTAACAGGAGAAGGAATTCGTTCTTCCCGGCTGCAGCAATAATTGCTAAAAAGACTTGGACTGACTGACTTGACACTTGTGTTTCAACATTTTCTGATCATTACATTTAATCTTACACTTGGACAACATTAAATTTTTTATTAGACTGCTTCCGTGCACCAGTGCTAATTGTACTAATTTTGAAATGTCTTTGTCGTATATATATTTGCTCTCTCTATGTTTGTCTTTGTATGTGCCTAAATTTTATGATTTCCATTTACTTTGCAAATATATAAACGTTTCTCTCTTTTCTTATAAAATACCTTATGAACAACCTATATGAATAAACAACCTTATGAAATATACCTAAATAATAATCAGTTTCTAATGGTTTGCAAGGTTGGACCTTGGGTTTTGGGTCGTCCTTGGGTAAGTGATACAAAACATGTTTTTTTCTATACAAAACTTGGGTCTGCTGCACTATTCATGTTGCATATACGACCTACACAAATAAAGTTATAAAATTGATGTTTTGATTCGAGGCGTGATAAGATCATAAAGTTCTGATTCTTTAATCAAAGTCTCACTCAATTCACAGAAAATTTCAAAAATCAAATACTAGTGATGAATGGATGTTTCACTTTGGGTTTGACAATGCCGAGCATTGAAAGCTCGTACATATTGCATTTGATGCAAGCTTACATGTATTTTGCTACACATTAAACTTTTACATATTTCATGTATTTTACATGGATATCTTCGTAGTTATCTTCACACCCTTAGACTTTCTGAAATAGCCGACATTTATCCAAAAATGAATTAATTCAAATTTCGTATTCTAAACATATTCAACAATGCACTGACTACCCAGATGCCATTTATCAAGTCTGTTTGTATTTCTGATTGATAAAATGAAAGAAATTGCTTTGTTATGAAAAATGTGCAGTTCAATCATAATTAAATCAAAAATCTTCAATTAGTCAGTATATCAGTGTAGGTTAAAATAAAGGAAAGCTTTATAGCGTGATACACGTACTTAGGCTACTAATTACAGTTATTGCAATGAAAAAATCGTTTCACTTCACACTAATACCACATTTCTCATGGACCCAATTGGAATTTTGGCCTATAGAATAACTCTTATGGCAGCACAAAATACAAACAGTGTACTTCGTTTACTTAATTCTACTCAATTATTGAAACTTGGGTTTTTGGTTTTGACCCAAATTTATGGTATACCCAATACAAGTTTTTTCCCAATCTTGAGTTTCGATCTACTTGTGTATTTTTCCTTTGTAACTGATTTAACCGAGTATTGCTGGAATATTTTACTGAGTTATAAAACTCAGTATACCGAGTTAAACTCAACTTGGTTAATTTCCGGCAAACTCGGTTAAATGAGTTTCTTGAAAAACTGAATTGACAACACTGGTTTCATTCGGCATGCATGTGGGAATGAACTAACCGAAGAAATCCTGATTAAAAGATTTCTGCTTGCTGAAATTTTATGCGCGTCGTGATTCAACGCATTTACACTAAGTTGACTATTGCGTATCTTTACGAACATGTAGATGCAAGTCCGCTGTTTTTCATGGTTTTTCTACTACTTACTATTTAGTGTCCCGCATTTGGTAGAAAAAAAACATGGCCACCATGACTCAAAACTAATTTCACCAATCAAGTTAAAGTAGCCTGTACGTGCCTCATTATGTTTCTGTCTGATTCATCGTAAATTCAGATTTCTGAAAGATACAAAACATGACAATATTTACAGGTTCAATTAATATCGTAAATGTCATCAAATGAATCACTAGTTTAGACTAAATTGACTTGTGCAGCCAACAGAAACATATGAGCACAAAGTATTATTCCGCGCATATGTGTACAAAATATATGAGCGTCGAATACACAATCCAGTTGGATGTTGATAACAAGGAAGTCTCAGAGGAGTTGAAACGCGTACAACTTTTGCTGAGACATGGTCGTTGTCTCAGTTGAAGGTCTCAGGGTTGTTCACACTTGAGACAAGGATCGTGGAGTTTGTCTCACAGGCTTCTCTCAGAAACTTGAGAGATGCTTGTCTCAGGACCGTTCACACTATCTCTCAGCAAACGTGGTGAGCCTACCCCTGGTCGCCCCGCACAAACGACAACGAATGAAGTTAGTGGGTCTCAGGCATGTCTCAGGACTGTTCAGACTACGTGGAGTTAATCGCAGCATAATTTTGATTGACGTTTGAAATGGACGACGGAAACTGTAAACTTGTCGTTTGATTGGATGATTGCCTGAGTCTCAGCTCTCAGCTCTCATGTGTGAACGTAGCTTAAGATTCCGCTCGCGACCCATAGTTTGGGAACCACCACTCTATATTATTTGGAAGTACTTTCTACACATTGGATTCCTATTTCGATTGTTTAGAAATTTACTTTGAACTATATATTGATGACAAATAGGATTCTTTTTTCTGCTCCGGACCTCATGTTCAATAATTATGATTACATTTAGCAAATCGGATAAAAAAGTATTTACCAAAGTTAACACATATTTTAATATATCACACATAGACTTCATTTTGCCGTTTATGTTATCCAATTAATTCCTCGTGACTGTTATTACTCACTGATACATCCAAAGATGAATGACTGTACATATGCAGGTCCTCTCCTTCCAGCATGATTCATTATTTCATTTCGGATATTTGTAATTTGTATTTATCCATGATTTATATCCACGTAATAATCAACGTGTTTGAAAAATAAACGTTTCTGAGTTCTGACTTCTCCTACTGAATTTTTTCTTTTATTATCTGAAAATTTTTTTCCTACTGAACATTAAAATAAATAAGAATCCTGTGCGCGAAATTAGGAAGAAAGCGTCTCTCACTATCTTGGTTGTGTGATCCAGATACCAACAATCACTGACACATCGCACATTTTGGCATGCTTGATGTTGAGCCTCTATACAGAAGAAGAGACGACGTGTCTAATTCTATGCAAATTTTCATTAGTAGCCAGACTGCAGATAAATTATGTTATCTCAACAGATATGACCACCATGTGCTTGATAACCAACGCATTCTCGCAAAAAGTTAATTCGCTTTTTGAAATTGAACTAACAGCTGAGCCTGATTCAGCGTTTCTATCATTCGCATGAACAGAGGAATCCCAAGCTTGTAATAGGTTGTACTCGCACTGGTCGACATAACATTTCCGACTGTGAGAAAATCTGACTCCCCTCTCTCTCATTTCCGCTCCAACCTCATATGCTTCAATATTGTTGCAGAGAGAAAGGACCTTATCAATTTCTTTACTTGAATTAGAGTTCAAGAATGACTTTCTGCTCACTGATGCGACAAGGTTTCTAAGATTTCTAAGTTTTCTAAGTTGATAAAAATGTGTCAAAGATGATTCAACTTATCAACAACGGGGTTTGCCCACTAACCTCTTTAGGAATGTAATTCAGTCACTTAATTTATGCATTACTTGAAGTTGCGATAGAATACACGTATGTTTGTAGGAATGACTAATTTCAGAATTTTAAAAAGTGCTTATCAAAGAAGGCACAAAAGCGCAGGTCGAAGGATCAAATTTTAAGAAGCTCACAGCAAAATGAGAAAGTAAAACTTAATTTCAATTATCATTTGCACAGTAGTATGTTAAGTACAAGTACAAGTTCGAAACTTACGTTTTGTAGAAAGCCTCCTCTTCATCTCAGGTCTTTTGCAAAATTGGGAGCTTTAGATGATCTTCAGAGGAAGCATATGAAGCCCTAGAAAATTTAGCCTAGCTTGTTTAAATTTGCATCACATCACTTTAAAATGCATTGCTTAGGGCAATTTGTGGGATATTTCAAGGGATCATTGATAGCCTCTCAAATGTCAACACTCTACATTGTTGTCCGAGAAGGTCTATGTCAAAATGTCGTGTGCGCGCAACTGAAATGGAAAAGATATGTGTATGCAAAAAAGCGGTCAATTGTGATATAAATATTGAGTACACATGAAACAGAAGCGCCTAATAGCATTTCTAGCTCGCAATTTAATCGCAAACGTTTGCTAAATTTTGTACATCCTACTTTTATAGTTAGTGTCAATCCAGGATGATCATCATTTTGCATAGCCTATACATCGATGTTTCTTTTCTGCTTCATACAAGTGGAGAGACGGTACAAACTTTTCTTATAATACTCTAAATTTACATGATTTTCCTATTTGCTTCAGTCTTGTCTGTGCAGTATCAAGAAAAAAGAAAATGGAAAATAAGAATATAGGAAGCTTGCTGCTATAAGATTATTGCAATTGATCACAGTGCCTTGATGATGCCTCCCCACTGTGCAGTGCAATAATTCATAATTACTCCTGCGTCTTTTAAACAGCGAAATCAAATCGATGTAGCTGCTACAATGCACCGCATTACTTTTGCACATTTATGCCGGAACTATTTTCAAATGTAAAGTATTGAATTTTTGTCAAATGCAATTTGCAGTTATTCCAATGGTAGTGGCAGGCCTAACACTAGAATCAAGCTGATATCCAATGTCTTTTTTGATGCAAAGTTTTGCCCTTATGAGGTCAACGTTGAACGAAGCTGTACTGCGTGTTTCAAGAGCTTGTTTATACTCGCATTGCAGACTGGACCACTGACCAACAGCGTGCTTCCATTCGGATTATACCAATTCACACAAAATCGAATATCCGGTCTATGGTTCTGAAAAATGAGTAGCCAACTCATGTCCATATATGAAATTCTACCCGACATAAAATTACTGCCCATGCAGGGTTCATAGAGACTGTGGAATAAGCCTGCATTAAATGGGAGCGATAGCTAGCATCTTCGTGGTAATTTGTAACTGAAATCCGCTAAAGTGCGGACAGCACATATAATAAAATAAATTTTTTTAAAATTTATATTTTAAAAATGTAAGACAGTCCTGAAAAGGACTCATTAAGCGCTCACTGGGCTGGACAAGCGGATTCTTGAAAGTTCACACAGGACAAAACTGGACAAAGCAACACTAAAACAAATATATACAGGAATCAGCAAGATGACCAACTGCTTTCGTCTCGTTTCGGGTCCTTTAACATCTTGGACGAACAAGCAGTGGCGGACCCACCCCATAAAGCAAAAAAAAAAATACACAGAAATAGCGGTACTCTAAATACTGTGGATGCACTCAAATCATATCACATTCGACGGACAATTGTCTGCTTGAAAACAAGCCAAACTTTAGCAGGAGTGAAAAAGCTTATGTAGAAGTCTTTCCATGCATCTTCTTAAATCACATAAAAAAATTCTGGTATGATGAAACGAGTTTTTAAGATTGTTTTCAATTTAAACTCTAAAGTGATATTAAATGCTCAATTAATTCCTTAGAGATATTACACCTTAGAAAGTAAACTTAATTGATATGATTCATCCTTAAATTTGTTACGCACTTCATTGCAGAAAGAAAAATTGCTTCAAAGGAATCTGTCTTGCCAAGGAATCTCATCTCTCCTCTCCTTTAGACAACATCCTTGAAATTCGCGCCAGAAACCACTGTGCCCAATCTGTGTTGATTTGCTTATTCACAGCATCTCATTGGTTGTCGTAAAAGAAGATACAGATTCGGTTATCAAATAGATAATAACACTTGACAAATCACAAGAAAAGTATGTAATATAGCAATACCGTTAACATTGAGTCACTTTTGTCGTGGTACAACCAGCAACTGACATGCGTAAGTTACCCATCAATCCATGTTACTTAAGTCATTGTTAAAAGTTGATATAGACCACAAATTTTGTGTTTCAAGATTAAATACAAATAAATACTAGTTATGATATTAGAAAAGGCGACACACGGACATCATAGAAGAACTTCAGACGGGTAACCCTATCAGAATGATTAACTTAAATCTTTATGCAGTCCTATCCACATGCAAAATTGAATGGACGAATGAAAATAATGGATAATTCAATATCATTTCTGTCTTCTTTTCAAATCCTTATAACTATTAAGTTATTTAGTTCTGCTTCACTCATGCATTTGTAGTTGTACTTCAAAGCTGTCTATTCATCTGTTTTAAAATATCGCATTTATATACAGGGTGCAATATCTGTAGCAAACCCTGTGAGAAGGAACTGACGACTTCAAATATCTTCCTTATTTTGAGCAATCTCCCTTTTTCTGATTTAATATAGTTCATTATTCACAGAGGTGACATACTTGTGTCGGCATTCATTAATTGGGTGGATCGTCATGAAATTGGCTATCGCCATGAAAGCATGTGAATAATAAAATTTTGCCTGTGTTCTCGTCATTAGGACGCCAGATGTTTCTGTTGGATGAGCAGACAACTAGCTATAGGTGTCATTGGTAATTAATAATCATTCTCTATCAGACATTGTAATATTCTTTATAATCAAGCTCACTATATAGCATCAAATAAACTATTATGAGCTAAGTGCGGTGACATTGCGAAATTGACATTTAAGGCTAATTGAAGACCACAAAATTAACCACTCTCATTAATGAATGTTAATGTAATGGGTGAGGTAAAGCTTATGAAATGATAAAATATCGTCTCTACTTATCTTGAACAACGGAAACGATCCTGTTTTATCCTCTCGGATGATTGGGTTACTTGAGTGGCACGGGTCCGTAAGCAATACTGAGCCTTGAAAACAGAATAATGCGTATCAACAGCAACAACTGTTGGAAGAATGCGCTTCGATCTAGTGCATCTTTAATGAGCATATTCCTAGTGTATTAGTATTTAGTAAATTAAAAAAAATCGAAGCAATGCAAAAGCCCATAATGTTTTTAGGAAATGGCTGAGTTGTAGTGATGTGTGGTTAGATAAATTTCATGCCTGTAACCGACCGTACAGAAAACTTCAGTAACCGTAACCAACCGTACCGCTAGATTTTTTGACCGTAGTCGACCGCAGAAGCACATGTATTGTATATCCGACTGTTAATCGTTTGAACGTATAGGCTCGTTGGATAAACACACTATATCATTTACCTACTGGTCACCGCAATAGACAACAACTTGCATAATAGTCTTATGCATGACATGCTTCGCTTATCATCAACATACTGACAGCAGCCTAAAATGCCTTGACCAGTGAACATGCACACATATAGTGAAAGACTGCGGTTTTGGATATGCTACAATGCGAATCACATAGGCGTACAAGCGTATGTTTTATTGGCCTATGGTACATTATATAATTATGATATTCTTTCTTTCATTTGACAAACGCTTCAATCACGATAGGCTAACTAATATGTATGCCTTTATATGGTGCAGGCTACGTTAGTGCATAGGATGACCTACACCATAGAGGCCTGCATGTGATTACATAAAAAAGATTTGGTCCATCATCCTGATCATAGTTTGCAGTCTAAACCTACATGTACATGTAAATATCCCATTCAAGTGGCCTAAATGTGACCTATGAGTAGCCGTGGTAGATAGAAAGCCAAGATACCGGTATCCAGCGATTAAGTTTCGAATTGTTATTCACTTTGACATTGGGCACGTACATGTACACATAGCAATAGCTAATATCAGAACTTGCAGCTAATCATGTAATATATGATGTTATATAGTCGTCTACTAGATTACGCAGCCATCTAACAGAATTGTTAATTTTGCGTAAAACTAATGCACTAACCTAACTTACCTTGACAATTAATTTTCATGATGCCGTTATGATTCTGACATTACTCAGATTTCGTTAAATATCCTGTATTTATTAATTAACCTTAAGACAGCATTCAATTGTCAATCATTTAAAGTTCCAAAAGTAAAACAAATAGGAGCAAAATATATTGCAATTCAAAATGTAAGCGTGATCAACCGTAGTCACTGATCACGTCAACCTAACCGGCCATTAACCTCGCTTAACCTTAACCACGTATTATATAGCCGCACATCACTATTGTCACAATTGCGATGAATTTCCGAGAGATGACTGAGTGTTAGTCACCACTTGCTTTGCACTCAAAGAGTCGCCTAACAATTGCTTACAACTGTTACATGGGACAGTGAAGAGAGAGAGAGAGAGAGCCGATGATACTGAGCAGGACTTGAATAAATGAGAGAGCTCTCATTATCGAAGCGTCATGATCGATGCATGAAATACTTGTGCATATTGGCAGCATATTTATATATGCCGATTGCATCTCTACATATGGGAATCGAAAATGCACAGGATCTTTTTGCATCTGGGGATCGGAAAATGCATGATGTATTTACAGATGGGATGAATGCATTGACAGAACGAGTTTATACAAGCATAGGGAAAGTGCTACAAATATTTCGCAAAGTAACAGTCGTAGTGTGTGACCCCTGCGATAGCTAACAACTTCAAATTGTGAAATATAATTTTTTCGCGTGTAGTTTACGTTATATTGTGAGCATCAGCTCAATTACATCTCATGCAGTATTTTTACCTCCACTCTCCACTGACAGATTCAGAGAGTAGAAAAAGTTCCTGAAAATGGAAACAAAGTTGATAAGTCTCTGACCAAAGGAAGCTTTGAAGTTGTACATTAAAATTGCAGACGGCTGATTTCAGAATTGGGAAATTCTTGAATTCTCTCAACTGTCACATGTTTTGATTGGTGAAATTGTGCTGAACTACATATTTTACTTATATGCAAGCAAATTTCATTGTTGCACAGCAATAATGAATCTAATTTAAACTATTCGCATTGGAAAATTAAGGTTGAATATAATAATCACAAGAAATAATTAAGGGCTCCACCACCAGTGATTACACGAGCGCGAAACGCGATGATTGTCGAATAGCCGAATTGTCGCCACAGTTTTCTGCCAAACTGACATTACATCCTCGATCATAGATATGAATCATAGATATCGAACCGCGTGATCAATGATTTCTGAAACCGTTTCTTAAGTATCGACAGGCAGAATTTCATTGTCTAATTGGTTTATCGGCTTGTCATTGTCTCATACGCTCAGTTTCTATCCAAAGGTTACTGCATTGAGACAGAAATCCACGACTTAGGTAGGATTTATTATTTGTCAACTTGTCCGAGTGTTCTCTATCTCTCTGCTGTGTTTTCCATTCTTTTTCTATAGCAAAATTCATGATTAACTTTCAATTACTACAGCTATGAAGGAGCTGAATGGACTTTATAACATAAAATGATAAACTAGATCACGCCTTTAAATGTCCTCTCTTTAGACATCGCAGTCCAAGAACTTTTCTGATTGCATATCAGCATCAGTTCAGACGGGTCTTCCAATCTTTGAAATGCTCATCTTACCGCTATGCATCAGGCAACAAAGTTAAAAGACTTATGAAGCACATTCATTTTGGATCTAATTGGTGAATTGTAAAATCAAGTCGAGTTCCAGGTAGAGTTTCAGCAATTACATAGAAATCGGTTCAATGAACTGCTTCACCCTTACAAAGAAGTCGCTTTTGATGACTGCGTTCAAAAATGCGCTTCGAATACGTAAATTATATAATAAAATAACCACTTTTACACTCGATAATGGCTGCAGCATCAGCCGAAACGTCGTAACTTTGACTTAATTTTTTTAAAGTTTTTCATTACATCTTCTAATTCAGTGTGGTATTTTTATTAGAAGTTGCTCTTGTCATTCATGCCAGTCTCATAACTGTGGGTGCAAGTGAATTAGGACACACTGGGTTGTGACTTTTACACTGTTACTGTGCAATAATGTGCTTTTACAATAAGTAAAAGAAATATTCCCTTTTTCAATACTTCACGAATCCCATGCGACGCAGACACGCAAGGTGTTCGTTCACATATGCAGAACATATCAGAAAATATAGCACTGGTGCTTCTTTGTGAATAACTTCAATATACTTATATTCACAAATAGTAGGTTGACCCAGAATCATTGTGGATTATCCGTGGATATCATTCCCTCTTCAACTCCTACAATGAAAGCACAACGGAAATGATCACATTCGACCGCTTTTGCTGTCATCGGAATCTTCATTGCGGTTGATAAGACAATTGCATAAGATAAGTTCATGTACGGTTGTGTCTGACTTCATTTAATGATAGAGAAGTATGACGTCAAATTCTAATGATTTAAAGGTGAAGTTGTTCATTAAGATGAATCAAGATTTAGAAAACTATGAGTCCCAAATTGTTGATTTGCGTTCTAGCACTGCATTAAAAGTATTTATAACTTGAGACTGGTCACAATAGAAGTCGCAGTCGCCGGAAATTATCCTCAATACGCACAGAGATAAATTGTCTTGTCTGCGTGTTCTGACTGCTAAATGACTTTCCTCTATACTGATGGTCACGGTCTCGAGGGGTAGAAAGATCAATTTTCCATTGAACGTAGCGCAAATTCAAGTCTGAATTCTGACGAACCAGATGATTGATACCACATTAAACCCACACAGTCAGTAAATTTAGATCGTGAGGAGTCGAGCGGTGCGACCACAGAATTAGGCCTCAGCCACACTGAAAGCAAAGCAAACACGAGCGTCGCGAGCAAACGCTAGCAAACGTATTATCTCCGCAAGCCATCAATTGCTCTGGTTTGCTTTGCTCGCAGTGTGGCAGTCTATAACTGCTGCAATGATGACTTTATATTTGCTGCAAAACGCTTTGCTCGGAAGCGCTTGGAAAAGCTCGCAGTGTGGCTGAGGCCTTAGACAGGTCGTCTTTTCTTCTGCTTGACTAGAAAGGAAACATTGGAACATGGGATGTTAATGAAATGGCACAATCTGCTGACATAATGCAATCCGTTTCATAAAAAGTGGATCATCCTAAAATTTGACTAAATAAAACATAAGTATGATACAGAAAGCATTTTTCATGTTATTTCATGTCCCTAATATACTTACTTGTCCTTATATAATCTGATAAGCTATGATACAGAAACGGTTCTTAAGAAGCTAATATTTTGTGGCCCTACCCTTATTGTCAATGACATTACCAATTCGTCTAGGCATTGATTCGATGATATCGTTGATTTTTGACTGATCTACCTTTCTCCACTTTCTTTTTAACAGTGACGCAAGTTGTGATACGCCATCTGTAGGTAGCAGTGAACGACGAACGTTACGTTTTAGAATACTCCATACATTTTCTATGGGATTCCGATCAGGAGCTGGCCAAGATAATGTCCTAAGCCCTAATTGAGACTTGCATAAGTTGACTCTACTACTCCTGTGACACGTAGCATTATCATCCATAAATAACCAAGTCGATGGATGACCAAGTTGATCTGTCATTTGGCCAATGTTCATTCGTAAAACATTCACATAGCGTTCAGAATTCATGGTTCCTTGCTGTATGTGAAGTTCAGAGCGGCCATTGGTCCAAATGCCAGCCCAAATCAGTAGAGTCGCACCACCTTGTACCTGGGGACGATGTAAATGTCTCGGAATTTCCTGATCAGATTTTATGCATAATCTCAATCGACCATCACTATGCCTCATCAGACCAGACAACCCGATCCCATTGATTTCGCCACTGACAATGACTCATTGCCCATCTGAGACGTCTTTTTGTATGCTGATCTGATAATTCGATCTGAGAGGGCCTCTTACAGCTCTTGAAATTCGACTCAATAAGTCTTCTACGAATAGTGGACTTAGAAATAGACGAGTATAGTGCAGCCATCTCAGTTAACGAGAGACTTGGATCAACTTTAACAAATCTCAAAATTAGGCGGTCTCTACGTTTGGATGTTTTACGTGGACGGCCAGAGCCCTCTTTACGACAGAGTCGAAAATCATCATTATGCCATCGATGCACATTTGTGTAAGGGACATTTAGTAGCGTTGCTTGTAGCTCGCAAAGAAAACCCTAGTTCTAGCAAGGCTGACACTTTGCCTTTTGTGAATGCGATCTCGTCATTGTTCATTTGTGCTTTGTATTGTTTTCAACCGGTAAGAGATAGATTTCTAGCTGAATCAATCAGGAGTGCTGCCAACACCACCGCAACGAAGTCAGGAAGCTATGGAACATGAAGTCCAGTTAATCATATGTAGCAGTTACATTATTGTTGATGAATAAGGGTGCTATACTGGCTCTGATTGACCGATTTTCTTTATTTTTGTTTTGCTTGATAGCTTTTGGCTTGTAGAACAACATATTATATAACAAAGGAAACAAATGTAATTTTATAAGAGTGAGGTATGATTTTGTGTAACATTGCTAAATGAAGATCAAATTATCTACTACTTTTTTATCTATAACAGGAAAACAACTCAATATTCATGCTTGAAATTTCCAACAATGATATTAGTAAGCACAACTGACATATCTTTCAAATTTCAAAGAAATTCGTTCAAGTTTGGCGGAGTTAGACAAAGTTGAAGTTAAGGCGATGTTTAAGGGTGATCCATTTTTTATGAAACAATCTATGAACAAGAGTTCAACATTAAACACTCCAAATTGTGTTAAGTTTCAGTGACTGTTATCAACCGGATCACACGGCAAAGAGGCACAAACGATATCATGTTCTACAGAGACGTTTGTGAACGATTTTTCGTGGGCCTGCTAACTTTTTTAATAATGATCGGAGGGACCAACATTATCGAGAAAACTTTTGCACAATGATCTGAATTCTTCGAATCTGAAGGAATCGTGGCGATCGGAGCATTTTGAAGGAATTCACAGCAATCCTCTTCCGGCGCGCGTCTACTTCTCTTTTCTCTGTAATGTATTGAATATTTCTTTCTGTCCACTTAGTAAGTTCCTGCATGTATCATCGCTTTGAATTAGTTTGCACTTCTAGCAAAGTGACACGATTAAAAAATCTAATTCTGTGGGTGCGACTGATATTTCCATTTGACGAATTTATCACGGAGGAAAATTGAGTTAAAGATGCATACTTTTCACTTGACAGGCCGGTCTATAATCTGACCGTAAGGTTCGTGTGTTCTCTGATGACAGCTACTTCTGCAATGCGCGTGCTGTGCCAATCATACAAGTCACAGAGAGGCAAATATCTTTGTCAATTCTGTCGCTTGCTACCATTGCATGCAATGGATGGGAAGAGATTATGTCCACTCAAGACTAACCCAAAAATAATTGAATCAATCTCTATGTCAACACGACACGACGTTTTTCAGCCGAAGCGCGAACACGACACTTACTCGACTGCAATACTTTAACACGACACGGACACAAAATCCAAACTGCCTTCGTCTAACACGGATGCAACACGAAATTTATCTGGCGATCCTCATTCTCTTCTGCTACAGAAATTACGCAAATATAGAATTGCCGATGTTCTACAGAGCTGATCATAGAAAACTGACCACCTAAACATCACTGAAATTCAATCGATTCTCATGCATTCCAATCGTGTCGCACATCAACATGCCATACATCATTCGAGAGCTTTCCATTCTCAGCTTTCAAATCAGCTGATAGACTTGTATCCGTTATTGTATTTGCTGAGCAGTAGTACTCAAGATATGAATTTATAAATCCCAATTTTTCAAAAGAGAAACATGTGAGTATGATAATGAATCAGGCACGGGGAGTAAGATCATTTTCTAAGCTCTCTTTTGACATTCTGATCATCAAAATCGGTGAACTAATAAAAAATTAGTGATATCATGAAGTTATCACAAAAGCATGACCTTTGTGGTTGAAAATGGTTTTGGTTCTCACTTTTTCATCAAAAATTTTAGTGTTTGGCATCTTCAGAATCCTTGCGTTGTGCGGAGTGCGAATATGTAAGTTATATTCATAGAAGCTCAATAGTTCTTAGAAACCAAAAGATACCAAACACTAAAATTTTTGATGAAAAAGTGAGAACCAAAACCATTTTCAACCAAAAAAAGGTCATGCTTTTGTGATAACTTCATGATATCACTAATTTTTTATTAGTTCACCGATTTTGATGATCAGAATGTCAAAAGTGAGCTCAGAAAATGATCTTACTCCCCGTGCCTGATTCATTATCATACTCACATGTTTCTCTTTTTGGCAAATTGGGATTTATAAATTCATATCTTGAGTACTACTGCTCAGCAAATGCAATAACGGATACAAGTCTATCAGCTGATTTGAAAGCTGAGAATGGAAAGCTCTCGAATGATGTATGGCATGTTGATGTGCGACACGATTGGAATGCATGAGAATCGATTGAATTTCAGTGATGTTTAGGTGGTCCGTTCTTTACCAGCTCTCTACATTCATGACTGAAAATTATCTTGCGTGATCGCACTCAATGTGTTAGAATTTCAAATAAATCGTCTTTCTCTTTTCCAATTCTTAGGGGAGTTATTCAGTGCTGTATCTTTGGTCCTATTTTGCTTTTATTTTTCGTTGACTCATGTGTATCTATCAGTTTGATAATTAGCATGCTGATGATGTGAAACTATTGTTCGCGCATTACAGATAGTCCACCTTCCCTCAGATATCAGCTTCCAATAAGACTTGAATGAAATCAGTGATTGATCTGTGAAAACATAATTGTTCCTGTATAGAAACATTCAAATCACCATTTTCTCGGTTGATGTTGCAAACCATTGGAACTACCTTTATAGTAATGAAAGAAATTCTTCAACTGTTACAGAGGTTAGATATCAATTTCTGCTACTTTTTTGTTGCGACATCTAGTAATGATCTTCTCTATGTGTTTATTTTTTGGTTCCTTTCACTTTCAGCCAGTTTGGACTTGATATTTGTTCAATCATAGTCCGGGAGCTACGTGAAGCTCCCAAAAAATTCCCAAAAGCTGAAGTGAGTCGCATGATTCAGTATTTGATGTCTGAAAGCCTCTACAAAATGAGAAAAATTGCCAAAATTAAGTCAAAACATGAAATTTACCATTTCGTAGAGGCTCTCAAACATCAAATAGACCTACTTAATCATATGACTCACTTCAGCTTTTACATCGAAGTTGATGTTCTGAGCTCAATCATGTTTCAAATTTCATGGCATTCTGATAAATAGTTTCTTTTCTGCAAAAGAAAATGTACGAAAATTGCCAAGTGTTTCGCAATCCATAGATAGATATTTCTTGAATTTCACCATTGGATTCGAATTTGAATCCTTTAACCCTACCTATAACTGAAAGCGACTGGCTGTGACACTAAAGAATTTGATTTTTGTATTCAGCGTTTCAAGATCTACAAATCCATGCTATTAAGTCTTCTGTGCGCGAATTTAGGAAGAAAGTGTCAGCAGCTCCCGGACTATTAAGCATTAGCCACACTGATGGCAAAGCAATGCAACATGAGCGCCCCCCCCGTTCCCGCTAGCTATTAATCGCTCTGCTTTGCTTTGCTCCTTATGTGGCAGTCTACAACTTCTGCAATTGTGACTTTGTATTTTATTTGCTGCAAAACGCTTTGCTCTGAAACGCTTGCGAAAGCTCGCTTGGGTGTGGCTGAGACCTTACACCCTCGGCCACCTTGCGGCCTCGGCTGCACCATTCATTGATACTTTGAAAATTAAGGCATGATTGTGTTATTGAAAGTTTATCGTGATGTAGCTGCAAATAGAAAGACAACTCAGCAGATAAATAAGCACAATTCGGGTAGTCTGACAAAGAAGGTTCCCAATTCATGAGTCTTGTTCAATCTTTCTATTATAAGTTGGTGCGTTCTCATCCATTGGAAAACATGCACTGTAGCTCCAGTACCAAAGAATTCCACTCCATCTGTGGAAGGGTCTGCTACAAAGTTAGTTGTGTGATGGCAAATAATAAAAGTGACATAATTACGTTCTTCATGCATTCATTGACTCATTCATATAGCATAGGTTTCATAAGGCCGCTGTCACACAGAATGGTCTTGAATGTCACTTGCCTCTTTGCACATTCTTCATAAGGAGTTTTCCATAAGGCGTGATGAGACGATTTTCATCTGTCGTCTTCCCCCATCTTCCACCTACCGCAGTCACACACACTAAGGAAATCCATTTCCGATACAGTCAGCGCTATTTTTCACTATTTATCGTTGCTATGACTAATGTCTTGTTGAGCCTCATCCTTTTCGACATTGTGAACAAAGGCTGTTTTCTGATTACTTCTCTTTGCAAATCATAGATTCCTATATCTTCCCTCAGACGTCACTTCACGCTTTTCTATTTTTAGAACAGTCTCGCGGCTGACGCCTGACGGCCTATGGAAATGAATTTTATCAGCCGCATAATTTCATGCCTTATGTCCAATGGACGACTCCTTATGACTTTTCCTGTGTGACAGTAAGTAGAACAGACGATGGAAGATGGAAGATGACTTATGGCTGATGACTTTTTCTGTGTGACGGGTTGTATTCTTTTCTACATGAAATTAAAGGAAAATCCCAAATGGAAGATGAGATGGAAGACGCCTTTTCTTGTGTGACAGCGGCTTAACTGTTTTTTTCCGAATTACAGCTTGAAGTTGCCATGACTTCTTGCTCTTTTTCCATGTCGGACGGACATTCACTAGTTGGACTTTGTTGGATTATTGACTAAGTATAAAGTGTTCATTATGATTGTCAGTCATTATCTGCATCTGAGGCATCATTAAATAAGTACAGTAAAGTATCAACTCAATTTTACATTGCGTAAACATGCTGATTATTAGCCTGAAACTTATGCTGAAAATTGGCCTGTATAACCAGTTAAAGAACAAATGCTAACATATGACAGATTTATTTACAATCAAATATATAAATAATGCCTCCAAACTATCAAAATATGTAAATACTTTAATGATAATTCAAAATCATATCGAAATGTGCATTGTATGGAGCAATAGGACAAATTTAAATATCGTGTCCGTTCGCCATAAGAACCCTTAAATTTCTAATTTCAGTTTTTACTGCATCATTGATTGTTCTTTCAGTTGAATGTGCAACACAGAGAGATCTTCATGAAGTTTCTTGAGATCGGTACAAACGAAAGATAAAACAATTCAGTCATTCCAACTGATTGGTCTATTGCCAGACGAATCATCGTCAACATGTCTTTATACTTTTTTCAGCTTCGATCTTCGCCTCGACTCCTTGATGAATGCAATGTCAGCTGAGTCATAGTCAATTTAGTATGTGGATTGCAACTGCATGCAGTCGCAGTTGCAGCGCAGCGTCGAGCTTCTCAAAACCGTCATGCTATTGTCACAGAAGCTGTTACGTTCATTTTCGAATCGGTACTCACACTCTTGTATAAAACGGATTATAGGGAAGGGTGGGCAGACTTGACCAACCTAACCAAAAAATTGCATTCTTTATTACTTTTTTTTAATAATCAATTATCGTATCGATTTACTTGAGGTACTGCTATGCCAGAACATCACAAAAAAATAATTTTGATTTCAAATGACTCCAATAACTGTGGCCTACAAGATATTGACAATCGTGTGTATAATATCAATGTGTGGAGAATATGCAATCATTGGGTAGATTTGTACAATCATATGTGGATTGGTCACTGTTTAGGAAAGTGCTGTTATTACCTGTAAAGATAGAGGAAGCGCGGGTAATTAAATTCAATAAAATAATACTCAATTTTTGTATCTGCTACCTTTCCACAACCTCATCTACTTTTCTTCACTGATCACCAGCAATTTGCTACCAGACTATTTACTGGGGTGCCCTTCAGTCATCCATCACCTAAAATGCATTATTATGGACATGTAATTTTAAAGATGATAACAAAAAATAAATTCAAGGGATGTCGAGGAATATATTTTAAAAAAACATAATAGGCCTATTCATTGATGTACGTCGATCATTGCAAATGCTATCAACCTATTATTCAAAACCCAAGAGGTATTATTTCATTCGCATTCTAACTGCTTAGTTGATTCAAAAATGTTACCCTTTCTAATCACTATGAATTGGTATTATCCAGGAAGAGCCAGTAATGTAGTGATTAATTTAATACGAGTAATAGCATATGTCTAGTTACATAATCATACATTGAATTTATTATAAGCTATAATCACATATAATCATCATGAGAAATTTTCATAGGCCTCATTATCTCCATTTGCTTTATGGACTACAAAACAAGATTTGACCTAAGCATTATAAATCTAATCCAGAAAGCTTTTTATCATAGCTGGAAGCTCAGTTTTGAAAGTTCCGTAGACTCAGAAATTGATCTATAGTATAGGCCAGGATGTGCACGTAAAGGATTAAAGTCACGACTGAGGGTAGGTGGAAACTCAGTCAGCTGGTGGTATATTGCGAAGAAGTGACTGCAATAACTGTCACAACAAGGCTTCGTTGCACCGGAATAGGGCCGCCCTTTCAAGGTGCTGTCTCGCAAGTATGTTTCTTCTGACCTGAATGATACCAGCCGCGAATGAAAAGAGTTTCCCTATCGCATGAATGAACATTATTTACATTTCATGATTTTATTTTCGAAGACAGGGTGGTCCCGAGCGAACTCCAGTACCTACTTGTAGTTTGTCGCATTCCGAGAGCTGAGATGATGTCAATTCAGTTTACCTTAAAAATACTATCTCGTTCATAGATCATGTACAAAAAACGAAAACTCTAGAAAGCTTTCGTTTTCGTTTTTTCATGGTCTCCCTCACGAAAATTTTTTATTAGAACTCATGAAACTTAATGCGGATTCATGAGATTTTTATGAGACCTCATGCGGTTATGATGAGTCTCATGATATTCTCATAAGAAAATCTTTAACTCATAATGCTTTGATGAGAATACAGTGAGTGATAATGAGATCATTCATGAAGATAATATCTCATAATGCGTTCATGGGAAGATCATCAGCATTCATGAGGTTTTTGTGAAAATAATTATCCCATCATTGGAGGCCTGCTTGAAATAGGTTTGTAAGTAGTAAGGCATGCATGCTAGCCGCGAAAGGAAAGAGTCATAAGAAAATTTATTCAATCGATAAAAATCTCAAAGTTTAGTCTATAAAGGATAGAAAGCAAGAACATGGACCCTTCCGAACTGATGCATTGATAGTTTGACTTTGCAATAATCATGCCTGTGCAAGATGTTGAAAATAGACACTTATTCAATCACAGTTCAATGGGTTATCATGATAAGCAATGGTTTAATATTACGCAGCCGAATTAGAATTGTGGCCATAGCGTGGGAAGGCTCTGGGGGTGACTGGCGAGGCTATGAAACAATCAACAACTCAATACCAGAAAAATATACTCAGAAATATGAAAAAGCTACACTGAATATTGTAATGAGATTTTGTATGAGAAATTTATGAAATTTGATGAGACGTTTCATGCGGAAACGTTCGAAATTCGCATTAATTTTCATTAGATACATGAGAAAATGTCGTTACAGATCATGAGGAATTTTCGTGAGGATTTGGTTTTTGCTTTCGTCCTCGTCAACAAAAACAAAAAATTTCGTCAAAAAAGCTCTACTTGTAACCTATTAATACATCTGGTGGAAGAGAAAAGTGTGGCAATTATGCGTAGCTATCAACGCTATAAGTGCGGTCTATTTTTTTTCAGGGAGTATTTCTAGAATTGTGGGGACGCATGAACACCGGAATACCAAAAGGCATGCAAGAAGAGAAATAATATCTCCATTTCCGTCTTTAAGCAAGTCATAACAAAATGTTAGTTATCAAACTGGATGCTGACTTATCCACATTAACATCAAATTTGAATAGTCTTTCTTCTGAAGAAAGGTTATCCAGATAAACAGCTATCGAATGCTATCGACTTTTTACTCTATATTTTAGAAAAATAATTGTTTCACTACATAGTTGTTTGGCTGCAATCCTAAGGGATTGCTGTCTAATTTTATCTATTATAAATTTAGAATGAGAGGATTGCTACTTTACTTTCTTACAACATTACTTTCTAAAGGAATAATTTTTGCCCAGCAAATATTGACTGATAATGTGTCTTCAAGAACAGATTTGAGATAAAACTGGGACACACATGCAGAATGCTAATAAGTCTGGGTCAGTCAATCAGCTGTCATAGTTCTTTGATCTCAAATTTTCATGACTGAAGTCACATCTCTCATCTACATACGCAGACCAACTGGCACTCTGCAAAATCTTTTATGAAATTCCTTTGTGAACGTCTGCTTCAGCATTAATGGGAATGCAATAATCCTGTTTACATCAGGGAATTACCTTGATGATCTTCACCATCCAAAACACTGGCATTCAACAATGCCACTTTGTTGAACAATACTTGACATTATATTCTACAATGAATAGCTTTTCATGCTTTTTTAAGAAATCATAGAAACAGACAGCATGCTTTTCAAATTATTCATGAAATAATTACAAAAACCCTCGATTATATTATTTTAAAAATCTGAGTGACAGCTGCAATTGGTAGGTATATGAAGGAATGCAAGTATTTGCAAGCGCTATAATACAACTGTGTTGAAACTAGCGACCAAATTGTTTCTTCATTGATAAATTAATTTATTGATTAGGCTATACATGCAATTTCCATGACGACTGATGTTTGGGATGATAAAGATTTTATCCAACCAAATGACATCAGTCGCACAAGCCTAGGAAATTATTAATTATTAATGCCTTCAGATAAAGGTCAACTACATTTGAATAAGTGGGAGAGGTGCGCTGTAAAGTTTAAGTTTATTTTGCATTCTGCGCTGTTAAGTCACAATCAGTAATTAAGAAGTTGATTGTTTGTGAACTTCGCCGAGCAATTGATTTGGCATACATACTTCGGCGAGCAGGTTGTCGGGCTCAGCATGTTTTGGGATTTGGCTGCTTCATATGAATGCGTCTGAATTTTTATTTGTGATTGACTGTTTTTGAATATAATGAATAGTACTTTGAAGTTAAGATAGTGCATGAGTGGTCGCAACAACTACATGTGCGTCCTGACTAAAGGCCTCATTTATCAGTTTTTGATCAGTTGTCGAGTGTCATCTGTGCGGCTGGGTGAAGATCTATCACAGCATTTTTGCGTCGCTCACATGATAGTCAATTTGCTGACATTGGGCGCTGGACATGTTCTGCCTTTTGTAATAAATCTTCATTTTCGAACAGCTCTTCTGTCATCGTCAGAAGGAAGGATTTCACAGAGAAATATATTTAAAATTAATATGTGGGGATAGTATAGAAAGATAAGCAAAATTGTATCCCTACCTTGTTACTATTTCAAATTCGGTTTAAATTCAAATAATCTTAACTGTTTTCCAAATTTTCTATCTCACGGTCTCGTCGAAGCTGAAAAGTTGATGAGTTTTTTAAACGTCACTGATCTGGGTCTTCCTTGAATGCTTTGACTAAAGGTGCGTTGACACATGAAACTTTATTGCTGACACTTTATTGCTGCCACCTAACTTGTACGTGCAAGCGCTATTGACAATCTCGTCTGACACCAGAGTGCTGACATTTTTAGAAGTTGCCGCAACCGCGTGTCAGTGAAAATATTGCTCGTGTATTCACACTGTCCGCTTTCTCGATGACATCGTGAATAGATAAGTGTCGACTAAAAGTGCCAAGTGTGTCTTCTGCAAGTCTCCCGCAATTTTCTGACTCATTATAGATCGATAAAGTGTCAGTAGCAATTTTTCCTCGAGTGTCAGCAACTCGAGTGTCAAGTGCAAACAGCCCTTGCAATCTGATTGCAGGTGGCAGCAATAAAGTTTCACGTGTAAACGCGCCTTAAGGGACCCGACAATCACGAATAATTCAATTGTGGAGACAGGAATGAACCTTAATTGTCTCATTTCTTCGGTTGCAAGACTCAAATGTGTCGGACACTACAAGGAAGAAAAAGCTTTGGCCTAAGCATTTTTGATATGACAGCTCAGAAACTCAAACTGATGAGCCAGTTCGTTTTCATGTCAAATCATTACTCGATGAAAATGCAGTCACCTGTAATACGATGAATGAAAATGACAATAAATCCAGAAACAATTGCTTATTCAATTTGCGACTGAATTCTTCTTTAACTGAAAATCTTAACTAATCTAAACTTAAATCTTTGAATCTGCTTGAACTTATCCGAATTTGAGATAAGTCGTACGATGGAATTTGTAAATGAGTCAAGATAATCAAAATTCTCGTTCATCTCTTGCAGAAATTATTTGATGTCGTCAAAATTGCATATGAATCGGAATGCTGATTTTGATAAGAGTCTAAATACCTTCCAATTCATGTTCGCATCTGCGTATAGTATTGTATGTGATCGCGATCCAATGATGCTACTATTAAAAATAAGTGGTACGAGGGAACGAGTATTTTCAAAGGGTGCTTATATTTTGATAACAAATGCACCGCAATTTCTCGAAAAAAATCCGCGAGCTATATGGATATTAACAGTAGGATGGCTGAGAAGTCGAAAATAACTTTTTCATTATTTGATGTTGTGTACCTGCAAATGCATCATGTTTACATGTATATTACTGCCTGTGTTCCAGTATTTCCCATGTGCCGCCCGCGTAATTTGACTGATATTGGAGGAACTATTTCATCTCAGAAAAGGCCTACTTTCACTTTTTCTATGTTTGTTTTCATATAACGTTGATACCTTCAAATGATTGTCATTTTGTGCTAGCTTTTGATCTAATTCCAAGTAATAGAAAGTATGTAGGTCATGAACATCTCTACAATTGACATGATTTCCATAAATCCATCGATCAACACCTAGACCTACTTACGCTAATTTCAGGTATACCAACAAAAACTAATAGTTTCGATCAGCACCTGCAGATGGTAATTTGATTTGAATACATCTTCTTCCATATGTCATGTTTAGGCCTCAAACTAAACTTTGAATATCGTGACCGTAACATTTTTGCAATGTTTGATAGATTGACATTGTCTGTGACAGAACATTATTTGGAGGATTATCCAAAGTAGGCCTTTGATACCTCCTCCTCTTCTAAAAGTTATTCGACAACTGCCCTTACATGGATGCAAATCGAACTGACGGAGAGATATTACTTCGCTGGTAATCGTTTTGAAAATTATCCACGCGTTCAAAACTCATTCGATTGAACAACTGGCCACCAGAAACATGTGGAAGGGTTTTTAGAAATCACATCAAAACAGTCGGTAACGACTTTGCACTTTTTATATGAAAGTCATATAGCAAATATATTAGGTAGAGTGGTGACTCCGCATTTATTAAATCCCCAATGTATATACACATTCGATTTTATTAAATGAACTCAAGGGAGATGCAGGTGGTATTGTCACCAAATGTGATATATGCAAATTTTTGCAGTTTTGCAGAAATTACAACGGAATTGAGTGATCATGATAACTGTAATACAGAAGGAATGATGGTATTTCACAGATTCTCATGACTGCCTTGGAGATTTAATGCTTGTTCAATTGTAGTAAATAAAAACTTGCAATTTTCCTCATGATCACGCTTGTTCTCTGGTGAAGATACAACAAGAAATGAAAATGGAAATGATAAAGTCACAGAGACGTAAAATGATAACCAAGTTATTTACTAAATGGAGAAGGTGCTATTCTCGTATGTTTGTGGACATTATGGACCATATATGCAAACTTACAGGAAAGATCGCGTATCTTGAAGAAAGCTTGTTAAATTAGCAATTTGATGGGTTCCTATTGCTTTCATGCTCAACCTCAGGAGTATTTTCTCTGGCGTGATCATATCACAGGCAACCTGCAACCGGCAAAAAATCACATAATCAAAGACAAAGATTTCATTTAACTTTGAAAGATATAAGTGTTTCCACATCACTATTCAGATTATAGAAATAATCCATGAATTTAGTGAATCATAAATGCCGGTGAAAATTGAATTGAAAACTTGAAATTTCAGCCAAGAAAGCAAGAATAATATCGTGACTTTTTCATGAAGACTTTCATTATAATACAATTCATGAAATTTCCTTGGTAATCAGCTTGATTTCCGCTTGGCTAGGATGCTTTTTAGCAAATATTCTTTCCTTTTGATATCCAACTTGTTTCATACTACTTATATAGGAGAGTCATCTCGGTAGTATATAAATTGGCAAATTTTGACTTTTTTCAAAAGTGCTCAAATAATGTTTTGGACCACGGGAACGTAATCTCCGCAAAAAACTGAACCTTTTCATATGAAAATTTTCACTGTATACAGACAGATACTTTTTTGAGTCGGCACTCTACCTATACATCCCTACTCTGTGATAAAAGTACAATCTCGGGCTTCTTTTTTATTTGTTGTAGTATCAGTTGAATGCATCGCAGACATGAGACAGACGTTTTTGCCCTTTTGGCATTGGTATGTTTGGTATGTAATTCACAAAAGTACGAATAGTACCAGGAACTTCTTCGATTTTTTCTTGACGGCGATCATGCGAGCTCAACTTTTTTCTACACTTTCGAATTGTGCGTAACAGTCGTCTTCTTCTCTTTTGGCTTGACTGAGTGAAGTGAAAAAGTGTTCGAGGGTGAGGCGCCACTCATTCTATCACATGCCGAAATTGGGATAGCCAATGAATGATGGATAGCGTATTGATTGCGTTGTCAAATATCACGACAAGCGTTTATATTTCTCTTCAGCAGTCTATACCGACTTTTCGCCAATTTAAGTATAAAGTCATGATATTACGCAACAACCATGACTGCAGGGAAAGTAGCAACAGCTTATTGTAGTATGATGAAAATAATTAATTTCTAAATGAGACAGCATAATAGGGAGTACTTGGAGATACTGAAATTTTTATCAAATAGTAAACGTAAAGTCGATTTCGACTTTTCAGCCATCCTAGTGTTTTAATCTGCATTGTCTCAAGACGTTTTCAGATGTGATGCCTGACCAGACGCGTCGCTTATAAAAGTAATCTGGCATTGATTTCCAACTGTTTCGAAAAAAATATCATTTTCTTTGAAAAAAGTGGAATTCAAATTTTGAGTTGCTGCTTATAGCAACAAGCTGATCGAGTTTGTAAAAAGTGATTGGAGCCATTGGTAGCATTGGATTCAAACCATTGGATGTATTTGACCAGCATTGGAAAGAACATGTGCCAATTGTTGTACAGTACACTGTACTTTGGAGATAGATTGAATCACGAGCACATGAACAATGAACATGATAGGGGGTGCAGGAGGTCCACCCGGGTATTCAGAGTATGAAATAGCCCGGGTAATGAAGGGTTAACTCAAATTTCAAAGCGATTAAATGCCGACATGTGCAGTGTGCACATTGATGATGAGGTAGGATGCGAAGGAAATCAAATAGAAAGATGATGACACCAGTGGCGACGAACTCGAGACGAGAGATTTACATGATGTTGAACCAGAAGCTTATGTTGAGTAACGATACAGTATTATCCATTTTTCATCAAATGTTTTTTATCGAGTTTACCGATTTTTATCGTTTTTGCCGATTCCATCATTTTGATAAGAAATGTTATCCCTGATATTGATAACAATCATAATAGAATTCTCAAAGAAGCAGTTGTATTCTATGATGTTCGAAACAAACAAAAAAGCAATTTAATAATAATTATCTATCTTATGCTGATTATGTAAAACTCAAGAAATTCATAAATAGGCAACTGTTGAACAAAAATCATTATTGTCACCTTCTTAATTGAAAAATTGGTGTGGGTTCTACTTGTTGGCGATTCTCCTTCCTTTGATAGCAGGAAGGCTATGTAAGTGCTAAGTCCTACCTCTGCTTCCTCGACATCAAAACCGCTTGATCTTCATTAATCTGTCAACCGATTTTCAGAAATTCTGGAGAAAAACTGAGGTATTTAAGTTGCAGATAGACTTGCGAAATTGAATGCAGATTCTGGTATTTTGGTTGGACGTGTGGTTGCTGAGTATTTAGCAACCCCAAGAATACTGCACAAAAAATCTCAACACTTAGGACACTTAGAACAATCGAACTGGAAGCATTGGTTTAATTTATCAAGCTACATCAAAACGATTACAGGCATTTACAATTATGAAAAAAAATTCGTACACACAGAATTAGACCGGTCGTCTCTTCTTCTGTTTGACTAGAAAGGAAGCATAATTGGAACATGTGACGTTTTGAAATGGCACAATCTGCTGACATAATACTGCAGCAATCGAACAATGAGCGGCCAGTTCAACATTACCATTAAACACGCCAAATTATGCGAAGTTTCAGTGACTGCTATCAGCCGGATCACACAGCAAAGAGACACAGTCGATGTCAAGTTCTACACAGAAGTTTGTGAACGTTTTTTCGTGCGCTTTTGCGCAATGATCTGAATGCTTCTGCGCAATGATCTGAGCATTTTGAAGGAATTCACAGCAATCCGCAAGCGGCACACGACTATTTTTCCTATCTCTGCAAGGTATTAAGAATTTCTTTTTGCCCACGTAGTAAGTTCCTGCATGTGCCATCGTTTTGAATCAGTGTGTACTTCAGGCAAGGTGATAAGCTTAAACAATCTAATTCTTTACTCATACATTAACGCGCATGACCGCCGCTTATTATTGCAAGATCTAATTCTATTGTTCCTAGAGTCACACAGAGCATCCATCTCTCTAGCTCGATGTATTTCAGATAATTCAAATAAATTAATGCCCATTGTTCTACCAATCTTTCAAAAAATGTTTCAATTTTGACATAAAATTGCGGATGCGAGTCTTTCACTCTTCTACCAAGCGCATCCCACGCGTGCTCGATCGGTGAAAGATCAGGAGAGCGTGAGGGACACGGGAGGTACTCAATTCCTGATCTTTCAACAGCAGCTGCCACCGGGTGTGCTTTGTGTGGTCACGTACTGTCCGGCTGTACAGCGTCTTGGCAGATGAGAGTGATCTCTCTTTCTGTTGAAATAACAAAAGGAGTTGCAACCTTGCATCCAAGTTACTTTTGATGACCATAGCAGCCGATCGTACACCCTGCCACCACCGACCCAAATCATGGCAATCTTTGGTCTTGCAGCTGCTTTTCCTGCAACTTTTCCTTCTTCACATCAGTGCACCCACCAATTCCTAGCAGCTACGTGCGATGCATTCAATTTTTTACCAACATTACGCATGCCAAGTTCAGAGCACATCATTCCAATAGCCAGACCTTCTTCAAATTCATATTGGTGTTTAATCATGGAGGTACCACTCATGTCAAAAACACAGATAAAAGATAGATAAATTTGAAAATTAATACGATGGTCAAAACGTATTCAAACGCTGATCCTGTGTAAAAGGATGAACGATATCTTCAAATGGTTATGCTAGAAAGGGCACATAGAATTTGTTTGAGAGCAAGATTGACTTAGAACTTTAAAATGTTGCCATTGGTAAGTAATGATAAGTGTTAAGTTTTTTTCTGTGACACAGTTTAGCTTGATTTTGCTACTTTTGGCTAGAATGTGAAAATATTTGAAACAACAGCGCAAACAGCGATTCCTCAGCATCTCGAAATGTTTTGAAATTTCAGGGGTCTTGGCTAACTGTAGGCATGCTCTTTTTACAGATATAAAGGCGATGACACGATCGGAGCTGCGAATGCTGACGGAAATTCCAAGAAGTGATGATTAGATTAAATTGTAGCGAAAACCTGTCACGTAGACGTCACTTTTGACATAAGCAGGAAGTGAATGTGTCTTGATGCATTAAAACTTGAAGCTGCAATTAATTTCTGAAGTGATAAGGTTCTTTGGATTCATTTGAGCGGGAAGGAATTTTTAGTGAACTGATGAGATCAACAAGGAGTGGAATTTTTCATTGTTCTGGTATGATAGTCGCAATTTTTACTTTTCTGTTATCGTCTCTCTGAAAAGAACAATGTGAGAAGGTGTCATCAATTAAGATAATAATATGTCTTGAAAAATAAGTAGTATTATTTCCATGGATATGATAGGAAGATTTATTGTCAAGTCAACAATAATGTCGACACACGTATTAGTTCTTAGTCTGGCAGCCAGAGCGAGTTTCCGTAGGGAACGAGGCCGAAAATGAGACATTCAAAGAATGATGTACACCCTATGCCTAGTACGAATCTACACGATTGCCGAGTTCTAGTGAGTTCCTCTTCTTGTTAGACAGGATCAAAGAAAAAGTCATGTCAATCCAATGGGAAGCAGACGCAGTTCTTGGCTAGATTGAAATGTTCTAGGGTTTCTCTCATCAACTGAAAAGAACTAAGTTAAGAGCCACAATTTTTGATATTATACGTTTAAGTCTTCAGGTCACTTCCTATCATCAGAAGTGACTTGAGGAGATTTAAATTTCAAATCTTAAGACTCTTAATCTATAGACTTAATACTATTCAGTTGACAAGTGAAACATAGAAAGCATGCCAAAAACTGCGATCCACGTCCCATTGGATTGACATGTGTTTTTCTTTGATCGTGTCTTACATGAAGAGGAACTAACTAGAACTCTGCAGACGCACAGATTCGTAGTAGGCATAAGTTGTGCAAGATTCTGTGAAAGTCTCATTTCGGCATCATTCCCTGCAGACACTCGCTGTGGCTGCCGGACTATCTAGGAGCTAGCACAGATTTGCAAGGAACGAATTGCATTTCCAATGGAAAATTGTGACATGTAGATTATATTCCGGCAGCCAGAGCGAGTTTATGCAGGGAACGAGGCCGAAAATGAGAGTTTCACAGAATGATGTACATTACATGAACAATTTGTACGTATATGAGAAATTTAATAATCGTTTTTGATGTAATTAAAATGTCCCGCACAAAGACAATTTTCGAAAGCAATTTTTGTCATAATATATTTTTATAGTAAACATAGATTGCATATCATTCAGCCTTGTTCGCTGCAGAAACTCATGCTCGCTGTCGAGCTAGTTAGAAAGTAGTATATTCACAATAATGTACATATAATACAATAATATATAATGCACTTAATTGCTCTCCATTGCAGTGCAAATACTTCATGCTGCCTTTGCGCTTCTGTAAAAGTTTTTCCATTTGCATGTGAAAAGCTGCAATGCCTCTACAGCGATAGTTGGTGGAACGATTTTCATTTGATCATGCACTTCAGTAACTTTGTAGCAATTTACCTGCTTTTTCAATAGTTTTGCAACACAACGTAAAATTTGCTCGAGGAAAGAATTAAAAGAATCAAGCACATAAAGTGCATATGTAGTGAATGAGTTGAAACTTAACTTCGAATTTTCTAGTTCAAATAATGATGCTCATGCTTTTCATTCTTAGATGTTGCTTTTTCCGCCACATTGCAGGATAATATACAGCAAGTTTCAGATAACGTAACAATTATCAAGTCTCCTCTAGCCAGAGCTAGAGATGAAAACAGGATGACAAAGCCAGTTATAGGAAATTGACTGTTGAAATAAATTAATATTGTAAAGAAGTGTGTTAAAATGATTAATTGTGTACAGGACAAGCAAAAGATAAATAATTGCTACGCACTTTAAGTCGCTGTATAAGAAAGCAACAAATATCATTAAGGAAATAAAAAATTGACAGTTTCAGACGAGAAGCTGTAAGTTCAAATTAATGATTATTTAGAAGGATTTCACAAAATATTCTGATCACCGCGATTCATTCATACGAGATGTATGTAAATGGTTCAATGTAAAGTATCTGACAAAAAAGGACTCAACAAAAAGTTTGTTCATCATTTTAGATTTTTCAAATGAAATGCGATTTATGCAAATTGATAAGATTGTATTGATACCATTTGCCAGCTTCTACACGCAACGGCTAATGTCAGGAAAGTCTTGATCGATTAATCTAACAAGCAAATAAGCCATGTGAAACGGCAAATTTAGAGTCGAATCGAATCGAAATCAGTGCATACTTGTATATCAGACCCGGCCTCGGTCAAAGGAATCGACAGTAGCAGATGGCATGTACGACAGCTTATTCAACTGACTATTTCTCAGCAACCAACGTTTTCAATCCCTTTCAATCAGATTTCAACATCTCGAGCATTTACAATGGCACGTTCAAGAAATAACGAACGGCAAGAGGCTTTAAATCAAAAGAAAGCAATCAAAGCAACTTTTGGCTTTAAGTTAGCTTTCGGTCGAAGCGGACCGACTCGAATTTCCCTCGAATCTCAATTATGAATCGAATCTCGAAGCTTCGCAGGCCCCTACAAGACAGGCAAACCATTTGAAATGGTCTATAAAAATGGAACATCACTCATAATTGTCACCAAAGTGTTGAAACCAGTAACACTGATACATTTCTCCCTTCAAGTCAACAGCACTTCGAAGGCCTTGAAATAGAAATGGACATTACTCTATCGAATTGTGTCTTTGCCATTAAACCATTCGTTCATTTTTTACATCAATTTGTATTTTACTACCAAATATAGTTAGATTTGCTAATATGAATAATTTGCGATACGGAGACAATACGGTACTTTTTGCTGACGCTGAGGAAAAACTACAGGCCATCGTCGATAAAGTGACAAACGAAAGGACTCGACATCAATCGCAAGAAATCCTTTGTAATGGTGTTTTCAAAGAAGCGTAACACTCCTCGCATCAATATCCTCGTAAAAGGTGTGGTTTTGGAGCAGGTGTCTCACTTCCGGTACCTGGGCAGCAGCGTCACGTCGGATGCAAGGTGTGACGAAGATATCAAGCGGCGGATTGATATGGGAAAGAGGGCATATAAGAAAATGGAGAGAGTGCTTGCTTCACGTAACATTGGCGTGGCAACGAGAGTCTGACTACTTAGGTGCTACGTGTCGTGTGGTCAGTACTTCTCTATGGATAAGAAACATGGTCCATAAATCAGACGATGAATGCAAGGTTGGAAGCGGCGGAGATGTGGTTCCTCAGGCGGATGCTGCGTATCCCTTGGATACAGAAAGTGAGCAACGAAGCCGTATTCGAACGCACATATACAGTACATCAAGGCAACTGATGATGACCATCTTTACAAGGCAAATACGGTTCCTTGGTCATGTCCTTCGGAAGGAGAAATACGAAGATCTTGCCTTAACCGGCAAAATCGAAGGAAGGAGAGAGCGCAGACGTCAACGATTGTCCTTCATGGGGTGGCTTGAGAGAGCGACGGGCAGGAGAGCCACGATCATCATTGGAATGTGCAAGAGATGAGAAGAACAACTGATTGTCGCCAACGACAGCTTCTGACACGGCATTCCTGATTGATTGATAGTTAGATTGTCACTTTTCGTTCAAATCTCTTTTCGTGCTCAATCTGCTTCACCCTTTCCAGCTGCTGACAGTAAATTTCAGCTTTCATATAAACCCCCATTGGTAAAACATCAACCAGAAGTGTTGCATGAGTATCCCAAAACACGGGCATGATGACACATTGTGTGTCTTTGTAGTCATGGAAGTGCTTCGGACTGAATTCATACCGTCACCACCAGGCAACGTGGATCGGTTTTGATTAGAGTATAGGTCGTAATTCCAGTATATCCACACTTCATCAACTGTTATTTGATACATGAAATAGTTTGGTGTATTTCCAAAGGCACTTTCATGCTATTTGTCCTCAAGTTGTCGTCAGGACTCCTTGTATACCCTATAGAAAAGTTTCTTTTACCCAATTTGTGTAGTTTGTCCGAACAGTTTCAGCAGGTGACGCCAATTTCCACAGTCATTTACGGGCCGTTGCATACGTGCCCATTGCGATACAATTAAGAGTTTGGTCGTCTATTGATAATAATGCGTGTCTTGATCTATACGAATCTTCGACAATAAATATCTTCGGCAAACTTAGAGATCTATTTGGTATGAGCTCAGAGAGAGTGTAATTTCTCTGAGAAGTCCATCGATCTCGCAGAGACAACTTCATGTTTATGTCATTGATACTGCCGTTTTATTTCAATTGCATTTTTAATCACGTTTGCAGACACACCCGCATTTCCTTGACCTCTACCCCATAGCCATCCGCAAATGTCTGTAATTCCCCTCTCCCTTTCTCAGGAATGAAAAGATTTTTTACTCAAAGTTTCGTGATTCTTTAACGAGAGTGATATTTTTGATTATTTCTTTACATTTCCAACATGATATTGCAGCTCTTTGCATTTTTATCAGTGTATTTAAAAAGTGGTTCTTGCACTGACAATCTGTGTATTGTATGTACTGAGATATCATTGCAGTTCCTCGCACTAGTGCCAAGAACTCTATATCATGCAGGAAATATAATTCCGCAGAGCTTCCTCCACCTGTAATTGAACTTACTGTCTATGTTACTTAAAGCACTCGACGCTTCGTGTCTCGTGATTCAAATAACAGACAGTTCGTTCTATTATGGTGGAAGCACTGAAAGCTATGCGGTAATAAACATTTCCCTTTGATTAGATTACCTTGATTAACCTTGTATATCCTGTATTTTAATTCATCTTAGCATAAGATTTCTACATTCTGCCGGACAATATTGCTCCTAATTGCAATATTGTCGGGTGAATGCCATGCAATTCCTATGGAAGGAAAAAGCTCAATATACCTCCGCTACCACAGATGTTTCAGTCATTCATTAATCACCTTCAATTAAGTATTGCCGCTGTAGGCTATACTGTGATTGCTTAAACGAATCGTAAAGCAGCTCCATGACCAAAGAATGAGATCATTGTGTTTTCTACGTTTCCATTGGTCCGACATTTCGATCCACCCATCGTGTATTGGTGTTGATGCAAAACATCGATTCAATACATCCAGGTGCGCAGATGACTTGAAAACATGGAAACATTTATTTGGGTCCTGTGATCATGTGAATTCAAATGCAAAGTTTCACTGGCAGAGATTCGCCGGACGATTTGTATCTAAGTCAAGGATATCATTTACTTTTAGAATGAGCGAGATTTTTACGCACATGCTTCGTCCTCTGGTAAATTTCATGCATAATATCAGCATCCTACGATCATCATGACATAACTTTTGATTGGAATTCTAGATCGCATCAATGATTGTTAAATTTATTCCTTGAACCACAGCTGTAATGTCCGTGCATGGTGAAAAATCACATTTCTCAAATCCTTCCATGAAGATTAGCACAAATTTGCCATGTCATTTTCACTAGAAATTGTGTCAGTTGCAATCTATTAATGAAATTGACATTATAAACTAATTCTCCTTTCTCAGCCACCCTTTTCTTACTCAGCCACCCATCCTCGGATAATCTGCATTATTGTCCTCTAAACTATGACAATATTCCTATATTACATGATAGATGATCATCATGCATATTTTCTATATCGTATTCCATTTCTATGTTCTCTGAATCAATGTCTATGTAATGGATAGAGAATGGCTCTGCGATTCGAGAGGGAAATTATTTGATGAATCCCGAGGGCTTTAGCCCGAGGGATATATCAAATAATTTTGACGAGCTATGTCAGAGGATCGTATAGCTATCCTCTATCCGTTATAAAGTATGCCAGATTATTAGGACCATAGATGTCCGCGATAGAATCCTTCTTTACCAAGATTTTCCATGGGAACAAATTTTATCAAATATAGAAGGGATTCTGAAATACGATTTTACAACTATGCAATAATCTGGTATACTTTATATTCTCATGCTACATCATTCTGAAATTTTGTTTAACTGCTATGCATAAATGACATTTAGTCACTCTCGTAAAAGAATCACGAAACGTTGAGAAAAAAATCTTTTTATTCCTGCGAAGGCCAGTGGCAAATATTTATAGTTAACATCATCCAGGAATGGCCAATCGTAACTTTAACCGTCCCCTGTCCCTATTGCTGAGGACATCCTTTATGGATGGCCTCTAAGTAGTTTTGAGATGCGAAAATAAAATGTGAACTCAGCGTACGATGGAATCTCAACAAAATAGGAGATGTAGAATGTGTACCAACTTCTGAAGACTTTCGAAATAGCTAAAGCATTTCATCAAATGAATACCGAGTTAACTCAGAAGCGAAGAAAATGAGTAACAATAAATTGATCAAATAATATAAGTTCCAAAGATCCATCGAGATGAAAGAGTTCAATTTTTTCATGTTTCCATGCGCATTTGATTATAAACTGCTTACACCACAAAATTAGACTGCTCGCTGTTCCTAGGCTTCCTAGAGGGGAAGAGTCGTATTCCATATACCAAAATAAAATGGAACAAATCCTACACTGTCTACTCCAGCCACTTGCATTCTCTGCGTGTTTAGGTGTACATACTCGTAGAGTGATTTTCCTCTATGCTGATGGTGATGGCCAGAAACAGTCTCAAAGGAAAGAAAATCAATTTTCCATTGAACGCAATGCAGATTCAAGCTTGAATTCTGACGAAGCAGAAGATTGACACCACATTAAACCGTGCAGAGTCAGTAAATTGAGATAGTGAAGAGTCAAGCGGTGTGAATAATATTTCCATTTGACGAATTTACCTCGGAAGAAATCTTAGTTCAAGACACGCACCTTTCACTTGACAGATCTGCCTGCAATCTAACCGTTGAGGTTCACGTGTTCGCTGATGCAAGCTACATGCCTCTGTAATGCGCGCGCCTGGCCAATCACACAAGTCACAAAGAGACAAATATCTATGTTAATTTGTATCGCTTGCTGCCATGGCACCAAGTGGTTGAGATAGGATTATGCCTGCTCTAGACTACCCAAGACGCAAATGAATCGATCTCTGTGGTTGATTTGTGTGTCGATACGGGAGGTTCTTCATTGTTTAGCAAATCAAAAAAGGTTTAGCGCTCCCAAGTTTATGACGAGGATTTTATTTTAAAATTGTATAAAATAAACCCGACCGGTTTCGTCGCGATAGGACAGTCTCAAGGGTTGATTATGTACATCTCCAAGAGTGCTTAAATATATGAAGTAAAAGGTAGGACAACTCTTCACATCTGTTCATGACGTCTGTTCATTTGTGGCATGTTCTGTGGTTGATCTCAACACTTACAGAAGGCGTATTTTATCCCGACCTCCATAAATGATACACTAATTTACGAAAATCAAGTAATACATTTTCGCAAGCTTCAGTGCCCACAATTTAAAAAAACAGACTCAATGAATAAAAGTCATTTCAAATCTGAAAATATGCGAGCATGTAACAGAATTCTACATCTCTGACTGATCATATGAAAGATTGTGCTGATGGAGCGGCTGATGTCATACTTGTGATATTTGTACTTACAGTGATGGTTTACCTTGTTTGCATTTGATAGGGTCAAAACTGTAAATTTCTTTTTACACAATGTTTATACTGTCATTGTAATCACTTATTTGCTTTCTCAATTGATTGCTCCATACACAAGAAAATCAATAAAAACACTAATTGCAGTACTAAAAAGTACTTCAAAAGTACCATTTGCTATTGTTTCAACCGTTTACCGCAATTTTGATCACCGAATTCGCTTTTCTTGTTTAGATCTGATACCTCTATACCGACATCAGCGCAGCCTGTGTTGCTTGTCTTACCCTCTTCCCACTGGGGTGTTTTTCCAAACCCGTCACAGTGGGGTGGGTGGCCCTACTGATCTCTCAAAGTATTGCAACAACTTTGCCAAACAACACGTTAATCGAATAGGCATTGAAAGGGGATTCAGGAAAACATCATTAGTTTCATTTATAAGGTCATCCCTGGGCTGAGGTTGAGCTCGAAGGTCAAAAACCGCAAATTTTTGACAAAATTCCAGTAGATTACTTTTTGAAATAGGAAATTACAACAAATGACATGACTGACCCTGTGTTCATATCTATGGATGTGACTAATTTGTACCCCAGTGTGCCTATTGGTGAGGCATTACAAGCTGTTATGGATTTCGCTAAGGATAGATGGGAGCAGATTGATAATTTCGGCATTAGTTTGGATCAATTTTCCACTATGCTAAGATTCATTTCTTACAACTATGAGATAGAATATGACAACAATGTGTACTTACAAATCAAGGGGGTTCCTATGGGGTCGCACTATGCACCACCTTTGGCAATTATCTTTATGAACCATATTGAGATGAGAGCTATCTCGTTACTGAAGGAGCAGTATATCGATGATTCTATAATTGGCCCTCTGCAATTTAATATGAAATTGTTCGATACAATTTCTAAAATTTTCAATTCTGTCAATGAAAGTATAAATTTCACCCTTGAAATTCCAGAAAGCAACGAAAAACTAAATTTCCTAGATATAAGTGTCTGGGTAAGGAATAAAAAGATTGTTCATGAATTGTTCACTAAAGAATTAGCTTCTGGAAACTCTTTAAAGAAAGTCAGCTGAGTCCCGAACTCGACTAAATCAAACTTTGTCAAACAAAAATTTCACAATTTAGAAGTAAGATGCAGCAATTCTCTTCCAGAAGAAAGTAAAAGCATGCTCATGGAGAAGTGTAAAAACAACCTGAAAGATAATGGGTATTCAGAAAAGTATATTCAAACTCAGCTGTACAGTAACGACAATAAAAGCAGAAATATTAGAGATAACACGAACAAATGTATCTTGAAACTACCTTTCATTAGTGACAGCATGATAAGAAAAATAAATTACCACATACGTAAATTCAAATTGGACATCAAGTTTGTCACAACGGGTAACAAAAAACTGCGTAACGTATTGAATATTAAGCCATTCCAAAAACATGAAAACTGTGAACTTTGTACGAAGTCACCTGATAAAAACAGATGTGATACTACCTGTGTTGTATATGAATTTACATGTATTCACTGCAAATCTACGTATATCGGTAAGACTTCTCGTCCGTTCTATACTAGATACAAAGAACATAAATACAGTATTAACAAAAATAATAACAGCAGCGCCCTATGCGAGCATATAAAAGAATGTCATAGATGTAACAGTATAGATGATTTTAGCATTGCGTTTTTAAAGTGTGTGAGTGATCCGCTGGAGACCAGCTTGGTGGAAAGTCGTCTGATCAATAATCGTAAACCTCGGATGAATAGGCGTCACGAGGCAGTCGCAACACGGCTCCATCTACTGTAGTGCTTCACTCTTATCATATTAGGCCTTGATAAAGCGTCAGGACGGGAAACGTCGGCCACCTTGTATCTTTATTTACTTCATTATAATTTTCGGCCTAACAGCAATCGGGAGAGTTTTGTGCCTACACACTCGTAGTGTATATTTTTTGAATAATGGTCCTCCCGCCCAAAGCCATCAATTAAATTACAACAAAAACTAATAAACTATATGCTCATCGATCTGGTTAAAGTGACTTATAAAACGATGATTATTAATCGCTCTGAGATTACATCATTGTATTAGATGAGGTCTAAGATCAAATAATTCAAACTTTTGGTTCAATTCAAAAATCACTAAAATCGCGCATTTAAGTATTCAGTTTCTGCAGGTGAAGAAACAACCCTTTTCGGTGACTTTTATCGAAACACTGAGGCTAAAAGCAATGTAATTCTGAAAAATGTCAATAATTGCTGATCAGATGCAGAACTAAAAAGCATAAAAAATCATATTTAAAATTTGAATTTCAAATTTTAAACTTGCATGGGTAGTAAGCAGAAACTTTCAAATTCCTAGATTTTGCATTTGTGAATAATTCTATATTAATAGGAAGAATCCTTTATGTAAAGTCAACTTATTTCATCAGGAATTGATGCCACAATATACATTAGAAGTGAATATATACCGAAATCAGCCAAAATATTCCAAACTATTACGCCAAAAGTATTGAGCCAAATTAGTTATCCCTCACTCAAAATTTGCGTAACACGTAGAAAGCAAGCTGCTAGAAATCTAGCAGTCATAGCTCGCTTTGACTAAAAGATATTCAAAAAATTCGCCCCCAGTGGGGCTGGGGTTAATATATTCAGTGGCGTCTTCTCCGTACCTGCGAGGCCTTCGACGCATCCTAAATAATAATTTACCTGCATTTATAAGAATGAAAAGTGTCATCATTCATTATATTTCATTTAAATTCGATAGCATCTCGTGGTAGCTGTCCGTCTCAAAATCAGACGCTCAACCTTAGAGTGAACAAATTTGCTGCGTGTGCACGAATCACAGCTGTTTTCTTCTAGCGATTAGACACACATGCTAGTCGTTTGTTCAGACGGAGCGAAAGAGAGTTGTTTGCGTGTGAGGCAGCAAGCGCACGCGCCCGCACCAATATTGGCTTTCCCGATAGACGTAATGCTTTGCCTTCTCCAATTTTTACAATGAAATTCTCCGTTACTCTTGATCGAGGCTCGGTACCTAAATATAGATAGGGAAGCGCAACCCAATTGTTCCTGTCCTTCGTTTCTCGTCGGAGAGGCCAGTACGTCAACAATAGCAGCTGACTGACGTTCAGATAAGACTGTGATCAGATGATGAGCGTTCGCCAATGAGTGCAGAGTAATGCATCTGACTCGAACACCCAGATTCGGTAGAATTCCATGATCTGTTTTTGCGTGATTGATGTGACGCTATGTTTAGTACTGTAGATGAGATCATAATCACGCCTTTCGTCCGAGAGGAATATACTGAAAAGATGACGGTCGTCAAGCAACACCTGATTTAAAAATTGAAAGTATTCATAGAGAAAGAAATAAGAAATACACAAGACATTTTAATGCATCAAAGTTCAAACACATGAGTGGCTGACCAGCCGTGAGAAACGCAAGAAACTGCTTCCCTTCCTCCTTTTTTCTCGAGAAAATGTGGTCTGGACAGAGAGGAAATGTAGTAATCTCAGCTCCTTGAGTAAGGCGGTTAGGCCACATGAGCAATCAATTTCTCATGTGCACATTCACTGGGCATTAAAAAATGTTCGGGAAATTGTTTTAAAAATTCATCTTTTATGAAAATTAACGTTATAACATAAAAAAGTCTAGTATAGAAATAGTATTCCAATGCCGAGCGAAGGCCTGTGGTCTGAGAGCACGCGACGCCACTGAATATATTATCTGAAGGACACCGTTTTCTCATCACTTTCCAATCAATTTACTCTTGAGAATGCTTCGCTTGGTATCCTCATGCTGGAAGAGTACCGACCGAATTCTTGCTCTTACTTTCAAGCAGTTTCATAATATGCTAGTTATAATGTGCTCTTCCATACTTCTGCTGATTTCTCCGATGTTCTGTAGTCACAGGATTACATACGTATTTGATTTCATATATACGCTGTCCCTTACCTTTTGCAACTTTATATTCCCTTCCCTTCTATTCTGACGAAGACACAACAACTAGCGTTCGAAAACCCGGGATTAGAGGTATTATTTGTAGTGCTGAATTCTGATAAGCCCATAGAAGTGTATGAATTAAAGTGCGTGCCTAAGTGTGTTTACCGAAGGCCGCTGCCACAAAGAAAAAGGCGTCTTCCATCTTCAATTTGGGATTTCCCTTTAATTGCATGTAGAAAAGAGTACAACCTATCACACAGAAAAAGTCATCAGCCACAAATCATCTTCCATCTTCCATCGTCCGTCACGCTGTCACACAGGAAAAGTCATAAGGGGTCGTCCATTGGACATAAGGCATGAAATTATGCTGCTGATGAAATTCATTTCCATAAGCCGTCAGGCATCAGCCGCGAGACTGTTCTAAAATTAGGACAACGTGAAGTGACGTCTGAGGGAAGATTTAGGAAGCTAACATTTGCGAAGACAGAAAACAGCCTTTGTTCACAATATCGAATGAGGATGAAGATCAAGACAGTAGTCATAGCAACGGGAAATAATGAAAAATAACGCTGACTGAATCGGAAATGGATTTCCCTATTGTGACTGCGGTATGTGGAAGATGGAAGATGGAAGGCGGAAGACGGCAGATGAACATCGCCTCATCACGCCTTATGAAGAATGTGTAAAAAGGCGAGTGTCATGGAAGATGGAAGGCTCCTTATTCTGTGTGACAGCGGCCTTAATGAGTAAAATTTCTTCGATCGTGTATGTTGATGTAGAAATCTTTGATACTGTGATTGAGCTCCATTGCCACAATTAATTTTCATGATTTGTGTATAGACATTGCGAATGGCGTGTCAATTGCCGAAATTTTTTTGTCGATGTTCAAAAATAGTTTTTTTTGAAAACTGAATTGCCTTTGTTTTGCCTTCATGTGAGGAAATGAAGTTAATATAAAAACTCATTGTAGTCTTCAGCTAAAAAATGGCAAATAGCAAATTGTCTACGGAACATGTCCTCACTTCTGAGAAATAAGAAGCGAAGCTATGAAACATAATGTAGAGCAAGTATATAGCAGTATATACAGTAGTAGCTATCTGTATACAGTGAAAATTTTTATATGAAAAGATTTAGTTTTTACGGAGCTTACGTTCCTGCAGTCCCAAAAAATCATTTGAGCAGTTTCTAAAAGGCCAAAATTTTGCAAATATATATATCCGGTATACTACCGACATGAAGCCACTTTAAATGTAGTATGAAACAAGATGGATGTCAAAAGGAATAAATATTTGCTAATAAACATCCTAGCTAAGCGGAAATTAAGCTGATTTTCAAGGGAATTTCATCAACCTCATTATAATGCAAGTCTTCATGAAAAGTTGAGATCTTATTGTGCTTTCGTGGCTGAAATTTCAAGTTTTTAATTCTATTTTCATCGGCATGCTTAAATGATTCACTAAATTTATGTCTCATTTCTTGAATCTGAATAGTGATGTGGACCCATTTACTTCTTCCAAAGTTAATTGAAATCATTGTCTTTGATTGTGTTACTTTGCTCACCAGTGGCAGGTTGCTTGTGACATGATCACACTTAAGAAAATACTCTTCAGGTTGAGCATGAAAGTAATAGCAACCGATTGAATTGCCAATTTAATATACATTACCTCTTCAAGGCTGTCATGACACGGAGGATCTGTAAAATACTATCATTTCCTTCGCATTACTATCATGAACAGTCAATTTCGTAGCAATTTCTTCAAAACTGAAAAAATAGCATATTTCACATTTGGTCACAACATACAATACACCCACCTCGAGTTCATTTCATAAAATCGAAGCTGTATACACATTGGGATTTAATAAATGCTGAGCCACTACTCTGACAAACATACTTGCTCTATGCTAAGAAAAAACATGCTGACAATTTCATTTATTCTTTAAGGAGCAATGTATTAGCACTTACATTGAATAGTGCTATATTCTCTTTTAGGAATGATTAAGCTTTTTATGAAAAATGTATTTGCACTATTTTTAACTTCAATATATTTTGTCAGACAGAAAGAATAATTATTTCAAATTGCATGTAAAGCTTCTTTTACACATCCATCATGAATTTCAAATTTTACTCAGCAAAGAGAAAATTAGATGAGAAAATAATCATCGTAGTAATGTATTACTTTGAGGAGATTGACATTATGTAAGCGCCTTTCTCTTTGACAATAGCAATTAAAAGTCGCCATTAGAACGTTCATAGACGCGATGTGATGTTCATGCTACTCGGAGCAATGGTCTAAAAGAACCATCGATGGTGACCCATCGAACTGCTAATTTAACAAACATTATCTCTGCAAGGTTGTCATGAGACGGAGGATTTGTAAAATACTATTATTCCTTCTGGATTGCTATCATAATCAGTCATTTCCGTGGCAACATCTTCAAAACTGCAGAAATTTGCTTATCTCATATTTGGTACTGGGTTTCAACTCGAGTTCATTTAATAAAATCGAAACTGCATACTCATTGGGATTTAATTAATACTGAGTTGCTACTCTACCTAATATACTTGCTCTATGCGCTTCATAGCCAAATTTTGATAGGATCAAGATTAGTCGGGCTGGATAAAGAATATTACTAAAGTCTGCAGAATTGTTGACATAGGGATTTTCCAGCGGAAGATTCTGTTTTCTTCACTAGGCTTAGATAGAAGTTTCCCCGAAATAATCTATTGAACTACGTAAATGTGAATAATTAGTTTTCGAAAAAGCAAAAGTCTGCCTACAGAGTATGCAATTTCGTTTGTTCTATAAAATCAAGGCATCTCTTCGAATTGTAATGAGACATATTCCCAATCACGCGAGTATAAAATCTTATATTTTCAGTCTATTTCTTGTAAAGAGACTATTTGTGTAAAAATTAAGGCTCAAATGCATCTCAATTAAGGCAGAAATGAAAAGCAGTTTGATTTTGCTTTTAAATTACATGATCCAATAAATTGCTTCAAGCTCTCCTTCAAACGTGAGAAGGTGATTCATAGTGACAAAATGCAAACAGAAAACAGTTTCGGCCCGGTTGTCACGTTTGAGAGTGCATAAAAGTGCATCTTTATGCAAAAGTGTATGCTCCAAGTACTTTTTGGCTGCGGTGCATATTTCATATACCTACCGGATGTCACTGAGCTAATGCATATGCCATCAAAGTGTTCCAATTGCCACGATGGCTTCAGATTCGAAGAATTCAGATAATTGTGCACAAGTTTTTTTCGAAAATGATGGTCCTTCCGATCATTATTGAAGGAGACATACGAAAATTTGTATGTCACCAAAATTTTGTGTGATTTCATCACCATCTTCTCAGCATTCCTTATTGAATGCAACGAGACAATGATGTGTGATTGTGTGTGACCGAAATCATATTGCAACACGCACGCACTGACTGGCATACAAAAGCCGGCTGACAGTTTATTGTTTGAGAGAGTGTGTGCCAATTCCAATAGTATGCGACACACAGATTCACAGAAAAAAATATATGCAAATGTATGCAACATGAACGGTAATAATCCTACTTATGCTTCACAGCAGCAGTAGACCGGCCGGGCAGACTTGGTCTGACTTTCTTGAACAGATCCGGCCGCAGGACATGATTCACACAATGTATTTGGTGAATTCATTCATTTAGACGCAGTTGCTGGAATTCTTCTGCTCAGTAAATAAGTAACATTACATCCGACAGTTTTCACTTTGTATGTGTTTCCGCATGTCTTCATCATAATCCATAAATATCAATATTGAATGAAGCACCCACTTGATCGTAAATTATGGAATTCGATTAATTGTCTTGTGTTAGAATATGTAAAAGCGGTATCGATAGCATAGTAATCGGGGGTAACCAAATTTAAAAAGATGAATCGAAAGCATTGGCTGGGCAGGTTTTGTTGCAATACACAACTTTACTCTTAAAATGACTCTTTCTTTCCAAAATTTATAAAAAATTTATATAAAAATTTAAATTAAAAAATTAAAATAATTAATAATTTAAATAAGTAAAAAATTACAAATCTTAATTTTTTTTCGGTTAAGTTTTGGCTATGGTTCCTCAGGTTTGGAGAGACCTTAGTAATGGTATAAAGACTGTTCCAGGACACCTCCGGACTCTATAAGTAAAAAATAAATTTATTTTAAAAATATAACCTCCAGACTCTTATAAGGAAAAAAATAAATTTATTTTAAAAATATGACCTCCAGAATAAGCATAGGAAATAGTCCATACACTTAAAAGAGTTTTATAGAAATAAAAAAAATAAAATGATAAATCAGAAAAAGGCTTTTAGTTTGTTGGGTTTTTTTCATATACTGAGAAGGAGTATAGGAAAAAGATCATATGCATATTCTGGAGGTATAAATTAAAAAATAAAAAAATATTAAAATATTTTTTATAAATAATATTTACAAAATTAGACATTTTTTATGTGTTTAAAGATATAAATTGGTAATTTAGTTAATTAAAAAGAGTACTAAAAAAAATATTATATAAGAGTCCGGCGAGTCAATAAAACGGACTCTTAAATAGTCTGGAGGTATATAAAAAATATAGTATTATAAAATAAAAAAATATATAAAATAGTCTGGAGGTATATAAAAAATATAGTATTATAAAATAAAAAAAAAGTTTGTTATGTTTTTCATACACTGAGAATGAGAAATGTAAAAAAGAAGATTGTTCTCAAAATATTTCTTTAAAAAATGGATGAAACAAAAGTGGAAGGAATCTCAGAAATTGATAAAACAAAAGTGGAAGGAACCTCAAGAATATATCCTTCGTTATTATATGAAATTAATAAAGAAAAACATAAAGATAGAGTACGTTATATGAAAGATAAGGAATCTCAATTATTATTAAGATTAGAGCATTATAAAAAGTTAAGAAAGAGATGGTCTAAAGTTAAGAATGTAACACAAGGAATTGGCATATTCTTAACAATAAGTTTAGGTGCTTTAACAATTTTTATATCTTCAGGTGTTTTAGTAATTCCAGTAGTTGCTACTGCTTTAACAGGTACGGGTGTTTTTGCAACTTCACTTGTTACAATGTTAGATAAATCTTTAATAACTAAGAAACGAACATCATTAAAAACTAAGCATTTACATATTAAAGAAGTCTATGATAAACTACATTACTACTTTCAAAGAGTATGTGATGATAATGTTATTACGTTAGATGAGATTGAAAAATTTGATCAAATAGCTAATGAAGTAAATCAAATATCATTTCAATTACAGTCAGAAAAAGTTGGTGATAAAAATACAAAGGATAGTAAAATTTCTAATGAAGAAAATGACAAAATTTTTTTAGAAGAGCTAAAAACTTTAAGCGAAAATTTAAACAAAACTTTATTAAACAAAACTTTAAACGAGAAAACTTTAAACGAAAAGATGTTAGACAACAAAGCAATAAAAAAATAATTTGTTCAGTAAAATGTTTTTGCTGTATTCCAATGTTACCACAAAATTCAAATATAATTTTTAAAAAATGGATAAAATTAAAGCTGATAATAATAACAAAAAAATGTTATACCACTATGTTGTATATTTTTATCACTCGGTAAATAAATCTTCGATAACTCTATCATGAATTTTTTTATCAATATTAATTGTAATGAATCCATAATCTTTTGCCCAAGCATTATTACACGATTGTTTAAATTCATCTTTATCTCTTATACATAAATCTCTTAGCAAATCACTTAAGTTTCTTGCATTTATTTCAAATAGTATAAGTATATTTGCATTCTTTCTAATAACACTTCCGTCTAATGAATACATACTTTGTGTTAAATAAAAAACACTACAGTTATTATGTCTACCTCTTGTGAAATAATTTCTCTGAACTGACTGATTTCTATCATTAACACAATCATCAAAAATTACACAATGTTTCATTGTTTTATCTAGTTTACTAGGATCTTGCATATTACCACTATCATCTATTAATTGTATCTTTATATGCTTATTTTTATTAGATTCTAATAACTGATTATTTTTTGTTGCTTCTTCACACCACGAACTTATTTCTTCTTCATATTCAGATTTTTCGTATTCTTCGAATAGGGAAGCAATTGCTGTTTTTTTAAGATTATTTTCAAATCCATATTTTAAAAATTGATAGACGGGTTGATCTGCTGTTGTTGTATAAATTATAAGATTGTTATAATCCAAAAAATTTGGAGTCGTTAAAATTTTAAATAATAGATATGTTTTTCCACATCCTGATCTTCCACAAATAACTGACAAAACTTTATTAGATAAATTTGGATGATGATTAAATTTAAGTTTTTCTTTATTTAATGTGGGTACTTCACTCATTTTAAAAATTATTTTTATTTTATTTTTATTTTTTGTTTTTAAAGAATAAGAAGAAGAAAATTAGACTTCTCTAGCTTCGCGTAGGAGTTTATACCTCTCGAACCAAAAGATCTATCATAATCTCTTCACCTCCAAAATTTATTTCTTGTCCTTTTTCATCAGTGATTCTAATGTTAATGTTGTTAATAGTTTTTCTTGTAATAGGGAAATATATTAATGTTTGTGGAATTACATTTAGTCTATAACCAATGGGTACAGTAAAAGCTGGAAAACTGAATATTAAATTTGATAATTTACCATTTATATATCCTCCTTCAATGATGTCACAATGTACAACAATTGAATTTATTTCAGTTATTTTTGGAATCTTCTCACTTAAATGATAACCTTGACTATAGGTTTGTTTATTAAATCCTAATAGCTTTGACAATGATCTATTATGATTAAAATCAACTTGATGATTTTCGTCTAAAGTAAGAGAAAATTTATTAACTGCCGGTTCAACTGCAAAATGTAATTGTTTCTTATCTTTAAATGGTATACCTAAGTGTCTCTTAATTTCATTTGATATTGATTCAACTTCGTAAGAACCAGGAAGAAAAGTTAATATTTTCCATGTTTTGCCTTTATCAGTGGAATATCTAAATTGATCATTCACATCTTTGATAACGTTTTGAATAGTGTTAAATGTAGAGAAACTAGTCAATGCAATTTGATAATTTTTATTTTGTTCCAAATGTAGAATGGGTTCTAAATTACAAGTGTGTGATGAAGTAGTTGTTATAATTTTTAACGTCGTACTAAATTTTGATGAACCCAAAATCTCTGTCAAATTTTCTAAATGATAATTAATTTTGTCTAAATATACTGAACACATTTTTTAGTTAAAATTTTAAATAAATATTTTTTTTAAAAAAAATTAGAAACAACATATTTCAGCTACGGGCGAAGCCTTAGAACATTCGGTTCGTTACACTTTTATAATCCTCTTCATTTAGAATCTTCTTTTCTAACAGTCTTTTCAATATAGCATGAATTTCATTGAAACTAGAATTATGTCCTTCTTTTATTGCAGATATTAAAATATTTAATCTATTTAGTAATTCTTGTGGATCATCTGGTAAGAATATGGTTGTTTCTGTTTTCTGTTTTTCAGATAAACCTTTTCCTACTTTAACTCCCGTTGATAATAAATTTTCTAATTGTTTATAACGTCTTAGAGATTTTACTGCACCAACTCTGTCTAACATAGCTTTATATTTTATAAGATCATCTACAGCATAATTATTTAAATCTGCTCCTCTTAAAAGATTAACAAAATTTCTATCTAAATTAAAAGGAGATTTATCTGGTGAAAAAATTAAACCTCGAAAAGGTTGTGGAAATATTTCTTTTTGTCCGAGATAAAATCTAGGTATTGTTTTTCCATCTATAAATGAAATAGAATGTTCAAATTGCATAGATTTTGGTAATTTCTTATTAATGTTTGATTCTAATAATCCATAGTCATCTAATATAGTTTTGTGTTCTGGATCTGTTATATCAATTTGTTTATCATTATTTGTACTTTCTTTTTCAAGAGTTTTAAATGGTTTCATAGTTTTCTCAAAATCAGTTTTTACTTGCTCGGTTTGCTGCATTTTTTCAAACATATCAGATTGAATACCAGCTTTTATCATTCTATGTTGAAGATGATTTTCTTTCATAATATTTCTTTGTTTTATTAACTCTTCTAATTGTTTTATTCTTTTAAAATTATCAGCTCTAATTTTATCCATTTTTTATATTATAATTTTATTTTATATATATATCAAATTTGTCTATCTTAGAAATTAGAAAATTTAAAAGGTAAAGTAGTTATTCTATCAGATAAAATTTTTCTTTTATCATCAAATGGATCTAATGCTAATTTATGTTCCTCTTTTAGATACATTTTATGTTTCTTTGAATTAAGTCTATAATTACATGCTTCCTTTATTTCATTATTAAATAATGCATTTTTATAATCTTGAAATGTTATTTGATTAGCCACTGATGCCTTTGAAATTCCTTTTAATGTTTTAGAATCTGTGTTAGAATTTGTATTATAACAATAACATTTAGATTTTAAAAATACAGCTTCTGTTATGTATTCTTCATTTCCCAATTCATCTTTTACTTTGCATAAATCAGAAGGATGAATGATATCTTTTATTTTATCTATTTCTTTATCAAGTGAAGAATTATACGGTACTGTTAATTCTAAGAAAACAGAATCGGTATCTGTAAAGTGTAATTTATAGTTTTCACCATAAGCAGGTGCTAAATAATCATATATAAATCTATACATAAATAGTTTAGCTAATTCTAATATAGTGAATCCTATAAAATTAAACTTATCTTGTTTTATAATGTTTCGTCTTATATGTACTGCACATAGTTCATCACTGAATCTAGTAGTTCTTTTATATGTAGGTTTCCTTGTTAAATTTTGAAACATATCTCTATCATAAACTATTTCAATATTTTGTCTATTACGCACATTTTCTAAAGTCTTACCATAAAATGAATTATTCATTAATTTGAAGAACACGTTTCCAAAATCATCTTTATTTCTTTTAGCTATTTTACGTTTTTCAATATTGAACTCTATATAATTTTTTAACCATTTAGATTTTCTATCCTCTAGTTTTCTATGTATTTTAGTGAGAATCATTCCATGTTCTAAATACCAATCTAGCATTCTTCCTTCAACAACATACTTTCTTTTATTACTTTGTGTTAACATAAGTTTTTTTGTTGGTGTGTATTTTTCAGGCATTATAGATTTTTGATAATCTGAAAAATCTTCTATATTGGGAATTTTGTTTTCGGGACAGAAAGGACAATATTTTGTTGCGCCTTTTATATAATCAGGGTACACTAAATCAACTTCATATATATAACCAAAATTGTTTTCACCATCATGTGTTTTTTGATAATCAAGAATATTACACCATGACAGTTCACCTGTTGGTAATTCTTGTATCATGCAAGAAGAATATAAGCTATTAAAATCATAATATAACAAATAGTTTTCTCTCATGATTTCATCAACTGCTGCTTGACTATCTTCATTTGATATAAGTCCTTCTATATTTTGATTAAACAATTTTATAAACTGATCACTTTCTTCTGGAGTTAACATTTTTAAATAACGATAATCATTAGGATTTACTTTTTTATTATAACATTTAACATATCTATTACCTAAAACTGATGAAACTCCACCTCTAATTCCAGATTCAAAAAATAATAATTTATCATATGTATTTTTTTTATAATATTTAAGTTTAACTGACTTTGTCCTAGAGCCATCGGTTTGAATACCAGTATGTTTTAATCCTGCTAACCATGTTAAACCTGGTGTAGAATAAACATAACATGGATCTATTCCGTAATATTCTATGCACATGTCACGAAAGTTTTCGAAAAGATCAGCTAGTATTAATACATCTATCTGTAGATATTTCATTGTATAATCATACATTGTTTTACAATTTAACTCTCTCCAATTTTTTTCAGCTTCTGCATAGTCTTCTTCAGATAATTGTGATTGTTTTAATGTTGATTTAAATTTATTTATTGGAGGAAGTTGTTTTTCTTCCATAATTTTATTTACAGAATTAAAATCTCCAGTTATGTACTCATACGGAAATATTCCTTTTAAAGGTTTTAAATTATATTTATTTAATATTTTACATTGTTCAGGTTTCAAAGTTTTTCCCATGACATCTAATGAATAAGGATTAAAAAATCTAAATGCATCTAAAATTCTAATACAACCAAATTGCATTGAAAAATATTCTTCTTCTGTTTTACATAGTACGTTTGTTCTTAGTTGTTGTAATTTTTCAGATGAAAATAAATCTTTTATTATTAAATGGAAATCATATTTAGAACCATTGTAGAAATATAAAGGAACAAAATTATATCTAAATTTATTTGCATTAAGATTACAAGAATTATGTGCTGCACCTCTATATAATCCATTTAGATGATCATGATCTTTTACTTTATCACATCCTAATTCTTTTCCACAGTAGTAACAATTTTTTTCATTAAGAAATTGTAATGTTTATTCAGATATTAATAGAAGCATTGGTTTATTTGTTTCAAGCAATTGTGAAAAATTTTTTTGTAATTCTTCTACTTTTTTTGTAAACATTTCTGAACTATTTTCACCATAGTATTGATAATATTCTGATTTAAATAATTCAGGATAATTTGAATGAATGTACATTCCCCAAGATAATGGTTTTTGTTCAAGCAAATTTTTACCAGAACTTTCTGTCATGTTAACATTATATGCTTCAAAATCACAATATATAATAAAGGGTACTTTATTTTTGTAATACCATTTATTATAAATTAAATATTCTTCTTTTGGAAATGTATTTCTGACTGCTTCATTTTGCTGACAATTTGACAAGTGATTATTCAATGCTTGTTCAGTTTTATAACTAGTCATACATTGGAGACAGGGATAATTAGCATTATCTGAAGTTTTTGTAAATATAGAAATATCTTTACATAATATGTAATGATCTTGATAATATAGTATATTCACTAGTGCTGGTTGCATTAATTCATGTTTTAATATTTTTAATTTTTCTTGATATTCTTGTTGTAATAATTCTAAATGTTCTTGATATTGTTTTTTATATATTTTTTGAAATTGTTCTTCATAATGTTTTTGACATTGTTCTTCATATTGTTCTTCATATTCCTTATGTAATATATTTTTCCGCATATAATATTCTTTTAGATTTTCTTGTTTGCGATATTCTTTATATTTTTGTAGATTTGTTGGATGATATTCGAATGTATTATATTGAAAATTGTCTTGGGATATGTCTTGAAAATTTAAACGTTTGTACACGTTGTATGAAAATTTTAAAGATGCTTCATCTTCAAGATCCCTTTCATCTTCAATATATTTTTGAAAGAATATATTTTCTTCTTGTTGATATTTTTGTTGATATTGATTATGTAACATTTGTAACTCTTGTTGATATTCTTGTTGAAATTTTTGTTTATATAGTTGTGGTAACATTTTTAATTTATTACTATATTCTGATGATAGAGATGAACATTCTGTTTCATAATTATCAGGAAATCCGCATCCTTTATAATTATTATGATTAATCATTATTGGTGATAATGTTTTAACAATTTCATATTTTTCAGTACATATTATTTTTCCTTGGTAAAAAATATTATGATGCAAGTAATTTCCTCTTTTATTGTATACTATTTCTGTTTGACATAAATTTTTGTTATTCAAATAAAATTCTTTTAAGTTGTTATAAACAATGGTATTAACTTCAATATCTTCGGAATATAAGGGAGTAATATCACCAATAGAAACATACTTCACCTTTAATTCAAAAACATTTACTTTTATTAAATTTTTATTCTTTTTATGAAACTTTATTAGTTGATTATAATCATATGGAAATTCATCTAAGCCATCAGAAAGATCAAATTCATTTATGTATTCTTCTTTATTGTAATGACTTAGTCTTTCTTTATGATATTTTGCAGGATGTAAATGTGCTATAATACTCCACAGAAAACAATAATCATCTTCATTTTTTATGTTGATTATTTGTGGTGAACTGAAAGGTAAAGGAACATAACTACCACCAGTATTATTTTTATATTTATCAATTACTATTTTCTTAGATAGTATTTTAACAAATCTCCAACCAGATTCACGTAACTCAGCTTCAGTTATAGCATCTTTTAATTGTGTTGACATTTTTTCAAATACAGATGATATATCATTTATATTATGAATTTCTTGTGTCTTTGCAAAATGTCCTTGTATTATTTCTTCAGTCATTCCATCGGATCCAGTTTTTGTATAGAGTACTTCTACATTCATATAACATTTGAAAGATTTCTTAAATATATTATAGAAGTTTGTTAATACATCATAAAAGGTTTCATCGGTTTCATTATGTTCAACAGACTCATCAAATAAATATTTTATATCTGTTACGGGTGAGGAACTCTCTGGCGAATCCCTGGAAGACATCTTTGATGTCCCGTGTTCAGCTTCGTCAGGTTTTTTAGTTTTATCAATTTCATCAATGTCATTAAATAAAAATTTAAAATTTATTACATTAACATCATCATTATTAAAAACTTTTTTATATTCCGAATGTGAATAATCATCAAATATTTTTTAAACTTTTATATCAGTAGGTAATGTTTCTAAATAATTTCTATAATTACTTATATTTGATATATTTTCTTCTTTGGATCGTTCTACATTTTGTAAATGCAATTTACTATTTAAATGAGATTGATAACTTCTTTTTGTTTGTAACTTTTTTTTACATAAGACACAATAAAACTTTTCCATTTTTATTTTAATTTTTTTAGAAAAAATTTAAGAAAATTTTGTATTTTAATTTTTTTAAAAAAAAAGAAAAAGAAAAAATTATAAAATATTTTTTTTAATAAATTTTTTTAGTAAAATTTTTTTAATAAATTTTTTGAATAAATTTTTTGAATAAATTTTTTTGAATAAATTTTTTTAATAAATTTTTTAGTAAAATTTGTTTAATAATTTTTTTTATAAAAAATAAAAAAATGTTTGAAGAGTATAAGATAGAACATGTACCAGTTTTAAAAAATTATAAACATCCTACTAATCCACTTACACCTAAACAAGAAGTAAAATTTTACTATCACCATAAATATATGCAATTTGTTAGAGATTACAAAATAAAACATAATATACCAAAATATAATAAAACAACAGACTTTCCACTTTGTCTTCGAAGTTTTAGAGTATTCTTAGCATTTAATAATTTATGGTGGTTAATTAATGAAGATAACTTAACAGTATATGATTTAAAAACATTAAATAAATTAAATCTTCATCCATATATTTACAATTTTAAAACAAAATATTATAAAAGAAATTAAAAGATAGATTAGAAAATATCTTTTAGTTCATTATAAAAATATATTTAAGGAAAATATTGTGAATATGTATCTGTAAAATTATGATAAATTTGTTTAATTATTAAGTATTTCACTAACACCATTTATTAATGGTTTTATATCATTATATGTTTTTTTGGCTTCATCAAATGTAGATTTGGCATCAGAAAATGTAGATTTAAAATCAGATATTATTGGTGTTGCTTTTCTTAAGCCGTTCCTAACATCATCTATTGCAGTTTTCAAGTAGTTTAATGTTTCATTATCTTGTAATCTGTTTGGTATTGGTATACCAAATTTTGCATTTAAATAATGATCAAAATAAAAATAAAATGTATCAGAAATAATTTTTAGTGGTACTTTTGATTCAGATTCTAAAAAAATAATTATTTGTTCTATAACTTGATTTGATAAATGTTTTGCATTTGCATACATTCTAATATCAAAATCTTGAGAGTTATTATAGATTTCATGTTCGGTATCTACTAATATATTCAAGTCTTTATCATATACTTGCATATGTTCACTTATGGTGTCAACACGTATTATTCCATATTTATGTTGTGTATAATATGATAAAGGCATATTTATTTTATAATTTTTATTGATATCATTAAAGAATGCTGCATTATTTTGTGTAGTTGTAAAAAATGTTTGAATGTTTTCTCTAATCTTATTATCTACATCACAAGCTTTATGAGCTAATACAACTATTTGAATATTTTGATGTTTTCCTTTTGTAAATATTTCTGACATATTTTTTTGTTTTGATAAACTTGCAACATCATCTAAAAATAATAAAGATTTATTTTCAGGTCTACCAGCAAAACTTTCCATATCTTGTAACTCATCTAATTGTTTATCATTATAAACGTTTGTAAAAGTTGGCCATTCAGAAGTATGCATACAAAAAATATGTACTTTTGTTTCATCCTTATAATATTGGTTTATATATTTTTTAATAAACGTAGTCTTACCACTTCCAGTTTTACCGTAAACAATGAAATGTAAATTTTCTTGATGCATTTTACCTTGTTTAATATTTTTATTATTAGTTTTATCCTTAATCTTATCCTCATTAGTTTTCCATCCTTTAAAATTTTTTATTTCTTGTTTATAAAAATTTATCCTCTTTTGTTCCTCTGTTAGAAAGTAACCCCATTGATTTCCGATACATATAAGAAGATGATAAATTAAAAATATTAAGATACATACAAACAATATTTTTATACAATGAAATTTTAAAAAATTCCAAAGACGTGTAAGATCTGATTGTGCTATTTTTTTATTAGATGAATGAGGGTGTGGTGTTTCTAAATATTTTTTATTAGATATATTATTACCTATAGTATTATATCTAGGATTATATCTAGGATTATCTACAATATTATTAATATCATTTAGATTAGGATCTTGAGGAGTTAGTGTATCTTGAAACTCAGTGTTATTTATATAATTATTTATCATTTCATTTATTGCATTAAGAGATTTATGACGACTTAGATTACTTTTATTACTTTTATTACTTTTATCACTTTTATGACTTTTAATTATAACTGGTGAATATAAATCTTCCAAATTTTCGCTTTTATTCATTTATTATTTTTTAAATAAAAAATTTAGAAATTATTATTTGTTGATTCCGGACTAGCATTCTTATACTCTCATGAGTGTTTTTCACCTCTGTAGAACCTCCGGAATGTATATGTTTTTTTGTTCCTATACTCAAAAATGTATTTTTTATACCTCTCCTCTCTTCCAGAATGCATAAGAATATTTTAATAAAATAATATTTTATTCTTTATAAAAAAATAATATTTGAATATATATAAGACCATTTTAGTAGAAATACAACTATTTTAATATATAAGACTATTTTAGTAGAAATACAACTATTTTAATAATAAAAAGTAATTTTATCTAATATAAATTATTATTATTTTGATATAAATTATTATTATGTTGATTTAAATCTTCATTAAGTTTTGGACATAGTGTTACATGTCTTGGAAAATTTTTCTTTAATATAATTTTTTGGCAACCTCTACATTTTACTTTTTCCTTTAAACAATCCTTACACTTATATTTACTATCATAAAACTCTGTCTTAGGTTTAGTAATTTGACAACTTGTACATTGTCTTGTAGAACTTATACAAGAATTATAATGATTAGTAATTCCTTGAATTGTAAAATATTTATTACAATTACGACATAACTGATCTTTCATTTTATCCTTTTTAGCTTTTTTAGCCTCTTCTGGTTGTTCACATATTTTTAAATGACGTGCAAAATTTTTGGACGTTATATTTTTATTACAACCAGAACATTTTTTCGTATCACCTTTCACAGATTTATTATTTTGATTGACATTATTATTTTGAGCAAGGGGATTATTTGGATTTACATGATTATTTTGATTTACATGATTATGTTGAGTAAAAGGATTATTTTGTGGTAAATAACTATTTTCGCATGTATTAATCCATTGAGCTACATAATTATTTTTTGTATCTAAATGATTATTTTGTCTAGGTGTATTTTTTCTAGCGGTATAAAGATTTTGTCCCTGATCTGAAATAAATAAATGTTTTAATTTTTGTAATGGTTGCTCCAGTTGATTATTATTAGGTTGAATACCATCATACTGTTTTTTGTAAAAGTTACTTCGATTAATTTTCCCACATGATGTATTTTTCATATGAGTAAACAACATAGTTGGGTTTAAAAAATCTACTCCACAAACTTGACAAATTTGAGACATTTCCATTTTTTATTTTTATTAGAAAAAATTTTACTTTTTTATGAGAAAAAATTTTACTTTTTTATTAGAAAAAATTTTACTTTTTTATTGTTAAAAAATGATGTTACCAAATGTTGGTGGAGGTGCATATATCCCGAATAATCGTGAATTAGAAATAGAAATAGAAAGTTATATTATGAAAACTGGAGACGTTTTATCTGGTCCATTGCATCTTTCTATTCTTCCGCAACAAAATACAGAGTTAACAAATAAACAATATGTTGATACACAAATCAATGATTTAAAAGAAAAATATATAAACGATGTTTTGGTTCCACTGATGAATGAATTGAAGTTGCTTAAACTTAATGACAAGTCATTAAACGAAAAATTATTAAAACTTGATAAAAAGGATAGAGAGCTAGAAGCAGATATAGCAAAACTTTTTAAAAAGATTTCAGAACAATCAAAAATTTTAATATTACTTTCTTTAAAGTTAAAATCTGCAGTCATTAAAAATAAACATCAGATACAACTATTGAAAGAACAATTAGAAGATGAAATAGAAAAACTTCCTGAAAGAATTAAAAAAAATTTAAAGCAGTTACAAGCTACATTCCAAAAAATTGTTGATGAATTAAGTTCTAAAATTACTCAACAAATGAAAAAGATGAATAGAATAATAAGTGAAGTAAACTCACTTAATCAAAGAGTTGATAAAATGAAAACTCTTAAAATCAATTTAGAAAATGAGTTAAAGAAAAATTTACAAGAAAACTCTAAAGAAAATAAAGAACAGTTAGATTCTGTTAAAAGACAATTAGATGTTCTTAAAATTAAGTTAAATGCACTTCAAACGGCATTGAAGATAAATCAGGAGAAAATGCAAGTTAATAGAAAAGAAATTAAAGTACATCACACGCTGCTTGACGCAATAGATAAAGTGCAACAGTCAATTAATAAAGTTATCTCGAAGTTGTTGTCCATTCACAAACGTAAATCTTAAACGAGTATTGTCAATTCTATCTTAAATATGAACGTAAATATTTTTACCTACTAAAAATAAGAATCATAAAAATATAAATATAATTTTAAAAATATAAAAAATAAATATATAAAAAAATTAAATATATATATATATAAAGTTAATAAAAAATGCCTGTAATTTATACACATAATCTTAAACACTTTTCATCAAATCAAAGAATGACACCAGTACCATCTATTAAACCTATTTATAATTATGATAACATAAAAACGGTTAAAATGGAAGGATATAATATAAATAATAAAGTTATATTAAATAATAATAAAGATTTAATTGTATTGCCAAATAAAAAAAATAGAGGTTTTTTAAGTATATCAAAGTATAATTTTAAAAAATATGAAAGTATAAATATAATTTTAAAAAATATAAAAGTATAAATATAATTTTAAAAAATAGAAATAAATTTTTAAAAAATATAAAAGTATAAATATAATTTTAAAAAATATAAAAGTATAAATATAATTTTAAAAAATAGAAATATAATTTTAAAAAATATAAAAGTATAAATATAATTTTGAAAAATATAAAAGTATAAAAATATAAAAGTATATAATTTTAAAAATATAAAAGTATATAATTTTAAAAATGGATAAAATTAGAGCTGATAATTTTAAAAGAATAGAACAATTAGAAGAGTTAATAGAACAAAGAAATATTATGAAAGAAAATCATAGAATAAAAAGAATGATTGATGCAGATTTGGTTCCTGATAAAGTTAAACCAAAAACGCAATCTGCAAAAGTTAAGAACAAAAAATAAACATTTTTTATAATTTATATTTTTCCCAAAAGTCAAATTTATTACTAAAAAATGCCTATAATTTATAAACACAATCTTAAACAATTTGCTTCAAATCAAAGAATTGCTCATGAACCACGTATGAATCCTGTTTATCATTATGATAGTGTAGAAACAATTCAAAAAGAAGGGGCTGGCATCTTTTCTGGTATTGGTAGTATCGTTAACTTAATTAAAAATAATAAAGATTTGATTACATCTGCTGCAAAAGGAGCAGCTGCTATAGGTAGTACAGCTAGTGCAATATCAAATGCTGTCAAGTCTCAAAACGAATTAAACAACTAGAAGCTATTCGTAAACTTAGGAATGATTCTGAAGAACTAAAAAAATTAAAAAAACTTTCAGATGAAACAAAGAACAAAATTGCTAACATAGCTGTAGATTCTGATAGTAAACATAATGAAAAAACAATTGAAGAAATAAGAGGTAATGGTCTAGCAAAATTCTAAAATTATATTTTAGTAAAATTTTTTTAGTAAATTATTTTTAGTAAAATTCTAAAATTATATTTTAATAAAAATTTTTTCTGTGTGTGTGAAAAAACAAAAAGTCAAATTATTTTTTATAAAAATGTCTTCGCTTATCGAAAATAAATTTAGATTAGATGATCCTCCGTTCATCAGTTACAATCAAAAAAAAAATGACTACATCAGAATTGCTATGAATCCCGGATCTTCCAGTAGAGTAAATACTGGAGGTGATTTAATTTTTGAAGTTGATAATCAGCAGAGTTATATATATTTACCTGATTCATTTTTACACTGTGAGTATTCTTTATATAGTGATGCTAATTTTACAACACCATTACCAGATACCGATAATATTACACTAGAGAATAATTTTTTTCCAAGATTATTTACACAAATGCGTTTAGATGTTGCAACTCAAAATATAGAAATAATAAGTGATTCTCCAGGTGTAATTGATACAATGCTTAGATTTGTAACAATTGGTGAAAATAATAAAAATTATGAAATCGAAGGTTGGTTTCCTGATACTAATGATGGTATAATTGTTGATGATTTAACTCACGCTGGAACAGATGCAGCAGGAATTGCGAAAGATGTAGAAAATATTGCAAAACATTTAAATAAAACAAATAATGATGCATATAAAGAAAGACGTGAATTTAACAAGAAAAGTAAACAGACAGTTAATTGGTCATTGTCTCCATTATTCGGATATTTAGATTATGATAAAATATCATATCAATTAAAATTTAAATTAATAATTCATCGTACAGCAAATAATGAATTAATCTTTTATGGTAAGACTGGAAAAAAAGCATATTTGAAAATTGATAGACTTGAATGGTGGATTAAGCATATTACTCCTAGTTTAGAGATTGAAACAGCTATTGCAAAAAGATTAAATACTAACAAACCAATTCCAGTAAATTTTCTAAAGCGTACTGCTAGTTCAGTAACTTTTTCCGAACAAAGATTTAACTGGCATTTTACTAGAACTGCGAATACTCCAAGATATTTATTACTAACTTTTCAAAGAAATAATTCTCCAAGTTTTGATAAGAACAACAATCTTTTTCATATTGATACAATTCGAAGTTTACAAGTTTCATTAAATCAAACCCGATATCCAATTGATCCATTAAGATTCGATGATACCAATAATCAATTTATGGAAGGATATGATTCTTATAGAAATCTTTGTATAGAATTTGGAGTTGAACCACAATTAACTCCTGGAGATTGGAGACATTTATATCCTGTTTTCAGTTTCGATTTAAGTGCACAATCTGAAGATATTATCAAGACTGGTTGTGATGTAACAATTAATATTGAAAAGAAAGATTCCACAACTTCATTGATGGCTTATGGTTTATTGCTAGAAGATGTAAAATATTCTATTGAAATTATTAATGGGAAGATGGCTAGAATAAATTAATTTAATTTTTTTCATAACTAGAATAGATTAAAATTTTTGTTAACTTAAAATTTTTTAATAACTTAAAATATTTCATAACTAGAATAGATTAAAATTTTTGATAACTTAAAATTTTTTTATTAAAAATGTCGCAAGCGAAAAGTAATAATAATAAAACTGTTGAATTAAAATTACGTAATATTGTTGACAAAAATACCCCTAAAACTATTACTATTAATAAAAAAAAGTATTACATAAGTAAACCAATGATAGAGAATATTCAATTACAAGAAGAAAAGAATGCTGGAATTCTACCATTAATTCCACTAATAATGGGTGGCATAGCAGCTGCAGGAAGTGTTGCAGGTGGGACAGCTGGTATTGTCCAAGCAGTAAATAAAAATAAATCAGAGAAGGCAGCATTAGAAGAACAAAAACGACATAATAGAGAGTTAGAGAAAGTTGCTAGGGGTGAAGGAGTAGTAGATAATTTTATTAGTAAATTAAAATTAGTTGATGAAGGAAAACGAGTTCTTAAAAATATTCTCCACAATGTTGATGATTTAATTGAAATTAAAGAAACTAAAGATGGTTCTGGAATATATCTAAGTCCTAGTATGATAAGGTAATAACCTCAGGACCTTTGGTCCGATTAGGTAAAATATTTTTTTATCTTTTAAAATGAATTCTAAAAATTCCGAAAATTTAATTAAATTAAAAATTTCTAATTTAGATTTATTGAATTATCTATTAAACAAAAATAAAAACTCAAATTGTAAAATTTATGAAGGTAACGACACACAAAAAACATTAGAAAACTTTCCTGGATTTATTTGGAGTAAATATTCGAAAGAAAAACATCTTCCTGGTCATTCATATACCGGTCCAGGAACTCGATTAGATATAAGACTAGATGAGAATAATAATCCGAAACCAGGTGAAGAACCAATAAATAGAGTAGATGCCGCAGCTTATAAACATGATTTAGCTTATCGAAATCATGATCTAAGTTCTCGACATGCAGCTGATAAGAAGATGATTCAAGAATTAGATAGTATTCAAAATCCTACATTTAGAGAAAAAATTGAAAGAATGTTTGTTAAGAAAGCTTTACAAGCTAAAATATTATTCGGTCAGGGTTTAAATGAAAATCATAATTCAGACGTTTATGCATCCGAAAATCATAAAGAATATAGAAAGCCTAAAAATTTATTGAAAGTAAAAGTATTTCATAAAGATGATATTTGGAGTGCTGATCTTATTCATATGCCGAATGATTCTGATTATAAATACGCATTGACTGTTATAGATTTATATACACGATACGCTTGGGTAAAGCCTTTAAAAAATAAAAGTGGTCTATCAGTTAAATATGCGTTTGAAGAAATCTTTAAAGAAAGTAAGAGAAAGCCAAAAAAATTGTTTGTTGATAAAGGGTCGGAATTTTATAACAGAAATGTTCAGCCACTATTTGAAACTGTTTATTCAACTGAAAATGCAGGAAAGGCTGTAGTGATAGAAAGATTCAATCGGACGTTAAAAAATAAATTATTCAAGAAATTTACTCAGCAAAGAAATCAGAAATGGTTGAAGATATTACCAGGAATTGTAGAAGAGTACAATAATAAAGTTCATTCTGGTATTGAAGAAACTCCAAAGAATGCTTCTGACGACCCTGATTTGATACGATAGAAAATATTCGAGAATAATAATTTGAATGAGAGTAATCCGAATTTGCAGGAACTGAAGCCGAAATTTAAAATTGGAGATAGAGTTAGAATATTAAATATAAGAATAAATTTGAAAAAGGCTTTGTTGGTTATTGGACTAAAGAAATATTTGAAGTTTGTAAAATAAACCAAACTTATCCGATTACTTACGAAATCAAAGATTTAGATGATGAAGATATCAGAGGTCGTTTTTATCAAAATGAATTACAACGAACTGAGCTTTAGCTTTTTAATTATCATTATTATTATTATTTTTTTTATTATTCAATTCTAACATAATATCAAGAAATGATACTCCTTTTTGTAATTTAAATAAAACATGAAGACATAATTGTCCACAGTAAGTTGTTCCCGGTTTTTGAATTTGAAATGTATTATAAATTCCATTGCCAAGTAATTTTTTAACTTCGTTTGTTGGAGGCAATCCATAAGAGTCAAAATAGTAATTATCTCCATTTTTATCTCTATACCCCGCTGACCAATGTACGCCTTTTTGGTCTGAAGTGCGAAGATTCGTTATGAAATTTATAGTTCCTGTTGGTTTATTATTTTTTTGAAATTGTAATTCGTCTCTCATTAGAACATGAAAATTCTTTATTCCTAATTCATTTGCGATTTTCTTTAAATCAAAATTTGTAGTTGTTTGTGCTCCGTATAATTTTAAAAACTTCTTTATATTGCTCATTTTATAATAAAAAATTTTCTTAAACTCCTATTTACAGTTCCTTCCATTTTTGTTTTATCCATTTGTTGTTAAGATTCTTTTTATTTTATAATACTATATTTTTTATATACCTCCAGACTATTTTATATATTTTTTTATTTTATAATACTATATTTTTTATATACCTCCAGACTATTTAAGAGTCCGTTTTATTGACTCTCCGGACTCTTATATAATATTTTTTTTAGTACTCTTTTTAATTAACTAAATTACCAATTTATATCTTTAAACACATAAAAAATGTCTAATTTTGTAAATATTATTTATAAAAAATATTTTAATATTTTTTTATTTTTTAATTTATACCTCCAGAATATGCATATGATCTTTTTCCTATACTCCTTCTCAGTATATGAAAAAAACCCAACAAACTAAAAGCCTTTTTCTGATTTATCATTTTATTTTTTTATTTTTATAAAACTCTTTTAAGTGTATGGACTATTTCCTATGCTTATTCTGGAGGTCATATTTTTAAAATAAATTTATTTTTTTCCTTATAAGAGTCTGGAGGTTATATTTTTAAAATAAATTTATTTTTTACTTATAGAGTCCGGAGGTGTCCTGGAACAGTCTTTATACCATTACTGATCTTCCTTATCGTTCATTCGATATGGTTGGCCTGGCCTCGCCATGTGGTACAGGTTGGAGGATAGGGGCCGAAACCTTGCTTTATGCAGCTACATGATTCCTCCCTGATGACTCCGTACATGGCGATCTCATTTTGGTTTCTTATGTTTCTTGATTTTTTTCTTGATAATTTTTGGTCGGCTTCTCGTCATGTTTCATACCGAGCTCTCATTTTAGTTTTTAACTGTAAAAAAATTGATTGTAAGTTTTAATGTATTTCCCAATCTTTCAAAAGTTGGGTCTGATAGTCATTATATGTATTTCGTTTCCTACTCTGACCTGGGGCAAGTTACTGTATGTTATCAGTTAGTACGTTACTAATTAGTTATTAATTGTATGTTAGTAGTAATTCATATTCATTCACTCTTAATTGACTTGAAGTTACCTAATTATTTACACAATGTTCCGCTAGGGTAGTTGTTTAACTTTGGTATCTTCCGTTTCCTGGATCCTTGGAATATTTTACCGTGTCGTGTTTCAATTTGATTTATAACTTGTATTCTATTTGCAAGTATAAGAGTCGCCATTGTATCAATGTGTATTTTTCATGGAGGTGGCTAATAATTTGCCTTCTACTAATATTTCTTACTTCAGGTTAGTGCGCAGAATTTCTCATCTATTCAATCTTAACTTTTTTATGAAGCACTTCAGTTATTCACTTGATCCCAGGAATGGAGTTTTGATGATATAAAATTGATTTCAGACCTTGTCGGAGTCACAAGTAGATATTTCATTTGTACAATTCTGTATCTTCTCGTAAGGAAGGAAAATATTCATCTATCCAATTCCGGTGGTTCAATGCTTGATAAGTATATCGTTTGAATCGAACTTTACCTCTCATACAATGGTTCGAAGCTGTCACCTTCACAAGTAGTTGGGGCTGCTTTGAATTAGCCACGGATTTTCGATAACATATTGTAACATAGAAAATATATCAGAAAACAGTGTGAAACATAATTGCTGGCCTCACCAAACTTTCAATGAATGCAGTGACAAAGAGATGCACATTTGCAAAGATCAAAAGTCAAAAGGTAATAATGCAAGTATAACATTGGTGTGATGAGTGACAAAATGATAAAATGGCTATGTAAAATGGACAAGAGATGGCGATTGAGATGTGCAAGTAAGTGACATGATACAGTTCGAAAGATGAGGCCGTGAATCACTACATGCGTCATAAGTCATCAGTGTCACAATTTATTATGAATAATTTAGAATTGGAATTTCCAATAATATCAACATCATCTCAAGAAGACATGCTTACGTCTTGGTATTCATGTGAATAGATAAGTTTCAGTTATGATATTGCGTCTGTTCCAGGATTTATTTCTTGATCATACAATAATCACAATATACATGTAATTCATGAGTTTTAATAATAAGTTTTGGAGAGCTGTAATGAAAAAATAGAAAACCAAATGGGAAATGATAATACAAAAATATGACCCACCAGAAAATCAAAAAGTTAAGTTTCCTACTGCCGATCGATTTCGGCTGCTACGGCGGCTTTTCAAGGCTTCGTCATATATATATATATATATATATATATATATATAAATAATACAGTTTTGACCCGAAAGAAAAGTCAGCAATTATTCCCGACCGGTTTCGCCTGGTCTAGGGCAGGCTACTCATGGGAATGAATTTATTGGAAAGCAAAATACAAAATTGGAAGCATAGACTTCCAAATCAAAAATTAATGGCATAAACCTTGCGATTTTTGCTAGACGTGTCATAGTTCAGGTGGTTGAGGTCTGGTTCAATGTTGCTTTAAGCATAGAAATAAAAATGGATTCCTTGCGCTCTCTTTCTATGCGGGAAGAATTCGGCCGAAGCTGAAAGAATAGAGCAGCCTCAAATTTTAACGGTAGATCTTTAGCACATGCAGCAATATGTTTAGTCACTCCTAAAGTCATGTAATTGGCATCATAGATCTGTTGTCTATGAATAGTCAGCCGATTCGGAATATGTTCCGTTAAGTTTTAAAATTTAGACAAGGCATCTGAATATCATTTCTTGATTTCTATTTCCCTTTCCCTTTTTAAACTATCTGTGTACATATCTTCGAGCTTTTATACAAGTGTTTAATAGTTGAGATAATTTTGAAATTTCAATATTACTGTAGCTCACTTTTCATAATGTAAGCTTGAAAATGGTCCGTGTAAAAGAGACCGAAACGTCGCTAAATAAATCCTTTGCATTAAAATGGTATTCGCTCATAATTCTAAAAACACTGACAACAATGGAAAAGCATGAATTTAGAAAAACAGAAAAGACTCTACACAAATGCGTGAAATTAGATAAATACATTCAATTAATTTAAAATCAATTGCTACCAAATTATAGTATTTTGATGTGAGTAGCCGCGACCGAGGAGTCTTGGCGGGCATCGCGCTCTTTTCCCCGATCCTATCCAACCTTGAGAAGAACGATAGTTTTGCGCCAGATCGCGATTTCGTAGTTTATACTTTTTCAATGGCGTCACAAGATGTAATGAAGACACAAAGCTGATGCATGCATTAGGTATACAACGATATCGATCAGTAGTAGTAGTGCTTTATTTGATATGGAATGAAAATCAAGCTTTACAATTTCAGTTGTTCACACACAAAGGAAAATCAACGGTTAGCATAACGTATTATAAAAGGGAAAAATGAATTGTATCGAACAATAGTACGAGAAAAGTAACTGTAAAATTTAGAAGTTCTGAGTAAAGTACTTGGCACGAACTTGAACAGAATATGTTGAGGATTTTTGCAGATATTCTTGAACATACGATAACTGAGACAAATGCGACGCTTGGCGATATTGTCAGGGGAGCAGTAGCATTGTCCACTCGAGTTGATGAAGATGATCTTGTGTGCTCGTTTGTCCATTATTTGCATCGCTTCAGCCCAATGATCATTGATCCCAACGAAACACGGACACGCATATTCGAAGAGAGAGCGTATATACGAACTAAACACAAGATGAAGTTCATCGCATGTCGACAAGTAAGAAGACTGCGCAAAACATGAAGACGTGAGGCTGCTTTCTCCTTAATTGCACTGACGTGGGATCTGAAGCCTAAGTCATTATCGATAGTGACACCAAGAATGCTCAATGAATTCACGATTTGAAAATGAGGAAAGATATCAATTCTCGGAGTAGAGCGTCTTTGAGTGAACATGATCTTACACTTAGTTGAGTTTATATGGAGATTGTTCTTGGAGCACCAATCCTTTATATGCTCAACTTCACGAGTGATAATTTCGGTAGGATTGTTGCCTCGCAACAGTGGAATTATCATATACACATCATCAGCATATTTGACCAGCTTTGTTTCCTGGCAAGCAGGCATCAAATCTCCAACAAAGAAATTAAACAAAAATGGACCAATCTTGGATCCCTGAACCACACCGGATGATACTGCATAAGGTTCACTAAGACAACCTTCGACACGGACAGAATTCCGACGCAAATCCAAGAAACTGTGGAGCCAATGAATAAATGCGGAAGAGTAGCGATTTTGGGCAAGCTTTTCAATCAACAAGCAATGGTCCATGGAATCGAATGCCTTTGCCACATCTATACTTAAAATGGCAACACCGGCAGTTTGCAGATTATCGTGTATGATGCTAGCAAGATGGTGAATCTCAATCAATGCTGTTGTTGTTGATGCGGATGGACGGAAGCCATGCTGAGAAGGCCCATAATCTCTGATCAGCTTAGAACGCACACAGTTCAAGACGATAGTCTCCAGAAGAATGGAAATAACTGGAAGAATACTTATTCCACGGAGTGAGTTCATGTTGGGATGACTACTCTTTGGAATAGGAAAAGTAACACCGTTAGGAAACTTCATTTGCTTCAGAGAGTTATTGACTATGGAGGTAACATATACAGATATCAGATCGGACAGAGCTATGTAAATGGTGTTTGGAATCTCATCAGGTGATTTGGATAGACCTGGCTTCAACTTCATCAAGAAAAGTTCAACTTCATCGCATGTGATTTGTGCATTCCATGAGTCTTCGTTTATGCCTGAATTCTTTATCCCTTTCTTCGTTCTCGAAACACCTCGCTGTTCTAGTAGACGGAGAATGAATCATTTGAAATTTTGAGCGCAGGTCTCCAAATACGTAATATCAAGAATAACAAAACAAATATATATATTCGACAAATTAGGCAGCAAATTATTTTTGAGACATGTATTGCAGAAAAGCAAATCGCGATCAATTTTAGATAACTTAAGGTAATATTTTTCAAATGATCGATAAATTGATTTCACTTCGGAACTAGAAAACTTAAAAGTGACTTTAGAAAACCATTTCACTGCAAAAATATTTATACCGGCGCTTCGGATATTTACACTATCCATCATCAGGGAGTGAAATAATTAGGACATAATACATTTAACATATAACAAATTTCAAACTATATATTATTAGGTACTTGAAAAATCAATGTCCTGAAATATATACAAAGATAGCTAATGATACACTACCAAAGTTAATAATAGGATATCTACTAAAACTATAAAGAAATCTAAAGAAGAATAAGGATAAAGCTACAAAACTAAGAGTCGCCTTGTCAAGCCTTGATCTTGCCGATTGAGCTGGGGTTGGAGGCTTTTGATGAGCAAAGCCTCAGCAATTTCAAGATCACGTTGTCTGTTGTATTTGGCTAGGATAGTCATGTTCTTCAGCATAACCATATATCCTTTTTCACCGTGTGTTTGCAGATGGTCTTTGATTGCACCGTTCGAGACATGTTGCTTGCAGCGATGTTCGAGGGCATTAGTTGTGTAACCAATGTAAGCGACACCGTTACAAGTGTCATGTGGGCACGTGAATTGGTAGACAACATGATGCGGCTCGGATTTTGCTTGCACTGATGGTTTCAGAATACTCTTAAGACGTTTCGGTCTGTAGTAAGTTCTTACTTTTACTTGAACAGATGGCAGTGATGGAATAACATTATTCTTGATAATGGCTGTTAATCGTTGCTCTTCAATTTTTGCCGATGTACTCCATTGACTTTGGTAGTAAAAGTTGATTGTTGCTTCTGCATTTTTAGGATCGATATTGGTGTGTATTCGCTTTAGATAATTTTGTATTGTTTGATCAGTTAAGTTTTGGGGATAGTTGTTATTTACAAGAATTTGCTTGATAACATCAATTTCATTGGAAAATTCTTTCCATGTTGATGATAGTCTGTATGCACGGTTTATATATGACTTGACCACAGCTTTCTTGTATATTTCGGGGCCAAAGCAGTCATAGTCGAGACAGGAACCATTATTTGTAGGTTTTCTGTAAACAGACGTTTTTATTGTATTTGAAATGATATCTCTTCTCAAATTCACATCCAAAAAAGAAAGACAATCGTTCTCCTCTTGTTCATAAGTAAATCTGAGACATGAATTGGCATGGAGCGATGTTATGATGTCATTGGAATCATCTACATATCTTCTATAGAAAAGCACATCATCATCAAATGCTGGAAGTACCTTGTTTTCTAAGAAGCTTGTTAATGAGTTAATAATATTATTCAATAAGTTAATGAAAGACTGCAAAATAGATGACATCATAACATCGCTCCATGCCAATTCATGTCTCAGATTTACTTATGAACAAGAGGAGAACGATTGTCTTTCTTTTTTGGATGTGAATTTGAGAAGAGATATCATTTCAAATACAATAAAAACGTCTGTTTACAGAAAACCTACAAATAATGTTTCCTGTCTCGACTATGACTGCTTTGGCCCCAAAACATACAAGAAAGCTGTGGTCAAGTCATACATAAACCGTGCATACAGACTATCATCAACATGGAAAGAATTTTCCAATGAAATTGATGTTATCAAGCAAATTCTTGTAAATAACAACTATCCCCAAAACTTAACTGATCAAACAATACAAAATTATCTAAACGCGAATACCACACCCAATCGATCCTAAAAATGCAGAAGCAACAATCAACTTTTACTACCATTATCAAGCAATTCACGTGCCCACATGACACTTGTAACGGTGTCGCTTACATTGGTTACACAACTAATGCCCTCGAACATCGCTGCAAGCAACATGTCTCGAACGGTGCAATCAAAGACCATCTGCAAACACACGGTGAAAAAGGATATATGGTTATGCTGAAGAACATGACTATCCTAGCCAAATACAACAGACAACGTGATCTTGAAATTGCTGAGGCTTTGCTCATCAAAAGCCTCCAACCCCAGCTCAATCGGCAAGATCAGGGCTTGACAAGGCGACTGTTAGTTTTGTAGCTTTATCCTTATTCTTCTTTAGATTTCTTTATAGTTTTAGCGGATATCCTTCTATTAACTTTGGTAGTATGTCATTAGTATCTTTGTAGTATATTCAGGGGACATTGATTTTTCAAGTACCTAATAATATATAGTTTGAAATTTGTTATATGTTAAATGTATTATGTCCTAATTATTTCACTCCCTGATGATGGATAGTGTAAATATCCGAAGCGCCGGTATAAATATTTTTGCAGTGAAATGGTTTTCTAAAGTCGCTTTTAAGTTTTCTAGTTCCGAAGTGAAATCAATTTATCGATCATTTGAAAAATATTACCTTAAGTTATCTAAAATTGATTGCGATTTGCTTTTCTGCAATACATGTCTCAAATATATATATATGTATATATTTGACAACTCAACAGATGGGCCGGTGGCCTTGTGGTCAGAGGGTATGCTTGCACGTCCTCTAGCTCCAACGAACGTCGCTGGTTCAAACCTACCCACGACTGATGAGGCCGAACAGGCCGAAACATGTCTCGTGGTGGTTACATCTGTTGAGATTTGATATATATATATATCATAAGAAAGAACGATTACTTTGACCAGACATGTTTCAATCAGATAATGATCATCATCAGCGGAAAGAAACATAAAAGATACAGATCTTTCTTAAATACGTATTCACACACATTGAAATCAGTTCAGTTTGCAAGGTACGTAGCATAGAAGATACTAAACAGAAAAAACTAAAAAGACTTAAAAAATAATAAAGACGACGAACACTACGATGTTTCAGTAAATGTTTTCATAAATAAAAAAAAGTAGATCTATACAGATAAAGAAAATCAATTGAAATTCTCAGGGTGCCAAGCGGTAAATGCATGTTATTGAATACCACATAGTGTGAGAAAGGAAAGAAACTTCTGTCGGAAATTCATCGGCAGATTAGTTAATGCTTAATATTTGATGGGCTTTGAAGAATAACTATTGTAAATGGGCGAGAGCCAAGTTGCAGCAGCGGCATCCACATATGGCTACTGATGTTGCATCACAATGTGCTCACAATATAAACTGATTAAATCCTCTAGCACAGTGGTCTTTACGCTTTTTGCTTGGCGTACTACTTTTAAATATAAGCATCCCAAAGCATACGAGCAGTTTTATTCGGAAGAATGGCAATGGGTATAAGCTACCAATAAAAGCAAATTTGAACAGGTGTGCTTTGGGATATGTCACATGTCACATGAGATGAAAATAAGAAATTATCTGTTTTGCTTGAATGTAGCATATAGTAGGCCTATATGCATATAAACTTTATGCAATATTTATTATCGCTTTCTCGCGTTTCTTACACAATATTGTAGCTGATGCAGAATGCCGAATGTTGTGTTGATTCCTCAGGTGCCTTTTTCAAAATGCTACGCGTACCATCTGGAAATGCTCGGCGTGCCACCGAGCACCGAATGTGTAACCGTGGGCGTGTTACACATTCTTAATAACTAAGTTTGTTCTTAGAAGTAGTCAGTTTTCCTGTGCAACAAGCCGGCTCGCAAGTTTTCCTTTTGGATCGCCCTATCAACAAACTATTTTGTAATAGTTCAGACACATTCCGTTTCCTTTCCTCGACACGTCATCTAAGTTCACCCCCATGCGTCTGCTCCAGGTACTAAGTGATGGTAAAAGAGTTTCTGAATGGATTTTGAAAACTTACGTTTCATAAAACAATCGCTTTGTATACATGTATGTTGGAGATTTACTTTTAAGCGCTACTTATGATGCAAATGTTCCACTACTTTGTGAGTAGAGTTGAAAGCTTTCCCAATTTGATTTGTTCAGGAAAATTCGTTTTGATTCGAAATTAAAACCGCCGTTTCGTGATAGCTGACATGCATAAACCACATCTCCGTAGCCGATGTTGTGCTTCAAGTCGGGTTCGATTGTCCATGCTTCATTGGTTTCCCTAAATATTTTAAAGCAAAACCTTATGGAAAATGAGCATGTTCTTGTTAAGCCATGATTCCGTGATGATACTGGATTGATCTTTCTGAAAAGGGTAGTCGAAGTTATTTTGAAATTTATTTGCTTTTTCTATTCAAATTTATGCCAGACTGCATACAAGTAATGAGGATTTATCTCTAGCATGTGTATCACGGAGGAAGGCGATTCGGTCATTTCTTAACTTCTAGGGTATTGCTACCCATCACATTAAATTCACGGTGTTAGCCACATAGAATGCGAAATTTCCAATAATGGTACTCATTTGCTTTGTTGCTCCAACTTATTCATTTTCGAGATATATAGCAAAATAGCAATTCAAAATTTTAAATCGTAAATTTTGAGATTTCAAGTCATGCAAATTAAAGGAAAAAGACACATAAGTGACTAATTATATTTGGTATCACTAAAAGTGCAAGTTGGCCTAGTATTTACTTAACATTTAGATTTTGAAAACTTTGTTAGATGTCTATGTCATGATAGATGATCAGTCTTCTATATTCATTCTTGGAATTTGGATTCAATCATCATCGAAAACCATGATGAGGAATTGTAGCTTAAATAAGATAAGATGTGCAAATTTTATTTCCATGCGCGGTGCAAGGTTGGGCAAAGGGTTGTATTGGGTAGACCCAATACAAGCTTTGGGTCAAAACCCAAAACCCAAGTCCAAGTTTCAATAAATGAGTATAATCAAGTAAAAGAAGCACATTTTTGGCATTTTGCGCTGACATAAAGGTTCTGCTACAGGCCGAAATTCTTGTTTCACGATAATTTCATCACAGTATTTCTGTATTAAATAAAAATTTACTGTAGTATCAGAATCCGCAGTTGAAAGGGCATTTTCGAGGCAAGCCCTTGTCTATACAAATTTGCGTTCAAAGATAAGGGAAGACACAACAGATGCTCAACTGCTCCTATCAATGAACTTTGACAAAATTACACATGCCCAACGTCGGAAACGTAAAGCTAATGTTACCACTACTATTAAGCAAGTTAGCAAAATTTAATACCTTGATGTCGCAATTTTCTGAGATCACACAGGATGCCAAATCTGTTGATGATGTTGCGGTCGATTACAAATGCTGCGCTTGTAAAGCCTGGTTCACATTGAGAATCGCTGAAGTTCGACGCTGACGCGTTGCCTTGACGCTAGACGCAGCGGCGTCAATCGCTGGCGTTTTGGAAAAGTTAACGGATGACTAATCACTTGCATTAGCGTTGTAGTATTCATAACGATATCATCGACACACTTCAAATTAGAGCTCCATAATCATCATGTCTGACTTCAACGTTTGACCTGCGCTTTTGCTTAATTTGAGACGATAATTGCAGAGAAGAAGAGGATTCTGGGTCAGAAGAATCTTAATAATGCGCGAAGAATTGGGAGAATTTCGACTTGTCATGCAGATGCATATTAGTGACGAAGAAATGATTTTTCATTGCATCCGAATGAGTCCAAGACGATTTGATTATCTAGTGAAACTGGTGGAACCGAATATTACTCTTATTGCACCGAGAAAGTCAATTTGTCCAGAGGATCGCCTAACAGCAACTTTGCGTCCTTGGCTTGACTACGTCGCTTAAAAAATGTAGCAAATTGTAATAAAACCACTCTAGTGACAGTGAGAAGCCGTAAGCTTTTGATAGGTTTATTAGCAGCAAACATGTTTCAGTAGGCAAGCTACCATCATCAGTGACAACGGTCAGTAAACACGGATGCAATATATGCAGTGCGAATGAGACAAGAAAAATCAATATAGGAAAAGCGGCTGTGATTGGCTGCGGTTATTCATTAGGTACTGTGAATGAAGGAAAGACTTTATGTACACTGATTCAACAATTTTCGTGTATGGAGTGCGAATGAGAATTTTAAAATTATCTTTATTTGGGATGTGAACATGAAGAGATATTTCGGATGCTGGTCGACATTTCACGTGTTCGTTCCGTCATATGCCGACCGCGATTATAACAAAAACAAAGTTAGGAATATTTTTATTCAAAACGGATATCATCCGGATAGAATAAATAAAGTCTTTAAGCGTTGTGATAATCCTAAGACTAAAATAGAATCTAGCGAAAAAACTGAAATATTTTGGAAGCTCCCCTATGTTTCAACTCTTCATTCTCGAATAAAACGCAATATTCGCCACATAAATAGTGCTTTAGAAAATAGTATTTTAAGAATTGCCTTGAACACATACAAAACACAAAACATGATAAGCAATAAAGATAAAATTCCTTTCAATGAGTTATCTTCCGTAGTGTATAAGTATACTTGTGAGCAATGCATTGCAGTCAATGCTACGTCGGTGAAACCCGTCGCCATATTTTCACTAGGATAAACGAACACGTGAAAGGTCGACCAGCATCCGAAATATCTCTTCATGTTCACATCTCAAATAAAGATAATTTTAAAATTCTCATTCGCACTCCATACACGAAAATTGCTGAATCATTGTACATAAAGTCATTCCTTCATTCACAGTACCTAATGAATAACCGCAGCCAATCACAGCCGCTTTTCCTATATTGATTTTTCTTGTCTCATTCGCACTGCATATATATTGCATCCTTGTTTACTGACCGTTGTCACTGATGATGGTAGCTTGCCAACTGAAACATGTTTTCTGCTAATAAACCTATCAAAAACCACTCTACCTTCTTCCACTTTTCATCTTCTTCTCCTTGACCTTTTCTTCCGTATTTGTCTCTCAAACTTTTCCATTTCTTCCTTGCATCACTTCCTTCAATTCCGAGGATCTTCCCAATTGAACTCCAAGCATTTTCGTTCTTTTCATTATGTTTATAGTCCGGAAGGCTGAAATCATACAGGAAATTGCATTTTAGAACTTTTCGATCAATTTTTCAAACAAATCCATGCTCATGATCGCTGCAAAAGTAGAAATGATTTCTAAACCCTAGCGATGAATGCAGCGTCAAGTATTTTGCAAACATGCCGATATCATTCGACTTGACTTCCTTTCTTCAATGCTGCGTCTCAGCGCGCGTCGGTTGAATGACCTTGACTGCAAAATATTTCCAACGCAAGCGTCAATCTTCGGGTAATGTGAACCAGCCTTAAGAAGTCTTACTTCGCATTTTTGAAGTGCTGTTCTTGTAATTTGTGGGCCATTAGTGGGAACATTTTCTAAATTTTTGCTTAGGAACTTTGTGACTATAGTTTTTGGGTGATTCTACGACAAATTCAACCAGCTACCCATGAGTATGTCTCTGTGAGACAAAACGTCGGGTTTTTATCAGTCACTTACTTATTTTTATCTTAACTACATTACCTCATCTTGAAATAAAGGTACAGGGAGCAGAATAATTTGTTTTAACATGGCTATGACAAATTCATGACTTGTCTGGTACTTTGCAGCACAATTTTGTATTTCCATGCATTTAGTAGTTGTTCTATATTGGCAAAATTGCTAGCATTTTATGTAAAAATTCAATTAAATTTCATTGTGCAACATAATAATTGGTGAAGCTTCGACATTTAAGAAAATTACATGTAAGTAGAGATCGCACTCCACCCATAGCATGGAATCAAGAGGATGACTCAGCAGCACGCAGGATATCCTGCGTGTGAACATATTTGTGTACTTTCATGTAGGTTGAGTTGGATCTTTACTACCAGAATGGCTTACAGTAATTGACTGAAATATGCGACAACATTTTTTAAAAAATGTTTAATTAGTAAAATTACCGACACGTGCACACCCCTACATGATATAACTGTGGAAATTTTCAAGAAAGTGATCGCAAGATTGATAAAACAAGCTGCGATAGGCACAAAGCGTGAATATCATCTGTGACTGTTCTTGGTAGTGAGTGCTAAACATCCGAAGTAAGTCATTTCGATTAAGATTCATAATCTTGAACCTTTATATCTCCATGGAAAAATACTAAGATTGCGCAGATTACGGACTGCATAGTGTGACATGGCAAGAAAATTCCAGCAATCGATTATGATTGAATTGCCATTTTGATATAGCATTGATGAATAAGAGCAGTCTAGGAATTAGGGAAAGTAAACTGGGACTCCTCCAGTAAAACATCTACGAAAAAAAAAACAGAAGGCGAATTCATTTTGTTCATGACCCAGATTTTCCATTCTTTAGATGGAATAATGATGGACATATTAATTCTATTAAGTGAATTAAGTGAATTGATATAAGTAATTAATTATTATTAAGTGAATCACTTAACTCCACTTATTGTCACTTATATTTCTGCCAATTCTAAGCATTTAGCCTATCAAGTAAAGAAAACTCAGGTTTGATGAAAATGTCACAAGGAAAGGGTAGCAGCATAATATCAATAACAGGAACGTTCTTAGAAACATGTAGAAACATGTTAGAAACCTATGTTTCTGTTTAATTTTACCAAGAAAAAAAGTAACATGGTTTACCATGGGGTGCGATCCACCCCAATTCACAATCGGTTGTTGTAAATGCCTTTAATCAATCTTAGCAATATTTTCATACTAAAAGATTTTCGAACACTGTTAAATAGTGCTAGAAGCACGAATAAAGCAGTCAGTTTTCGCAAATTTTTGTTTTAATTGAATTAAATTTAATCACCGCTTTGGAAAATCCTTCACCTGCTGACTGGCATTATATCACCTGCATACGTTCTCTTTCTAAAACGATTTGTGAAAAATTTGTCTGTATATAGCGGTGGATATGTCAAGAAAAAGTGAGTATGAATTTATTGGATTCTGACTATAATGGTATTTACTGTACGAAGTATCAGGAAACTCTAATTTATCCAAAAAAACTAAGTGACTATATGTAGGATAATCGACTGATGTAACGGCAGATCTATCTAATCCTGAAATTTTAATCATTCGAGGGGTAAACAGATGCATCCTAACTATACACATACCTGACTCTTACATTTGTAATTGAGAAAATATATGATTTTAAATTAGAAATAATATAAGGGAAAAAGGTAGGTCGACTCAGAACTCGACCCTGTGTCATGCTACTTCATGGTCTGTAGCTCTAACCACTATACCATGGAATCTTATCATAGAGTCGTAGCAATTTATTGTCTATATTCGAAATCAAAGTGGTCCTACTAAGCATGCTCAAAGACACTGTGGTTCATCACCTGAGGAAGCCTTCATATTATTCATTTCTCCCAGTCTTGTTCAAAAGATAGCTGAATGCACCAGTAAGGAAACTAGCGAGCATACACATACTTGGAAAGAAACAGATGTAGAGGAACTATATACTTTTTTCGGTCTGTTGCTTCTTGCTGGCGCTTTGCATGAGAACAAAACACGACTGGCTGACCTCTGGAGTGCGGCCGAGGGAAGGCCAATATTCAGTGATTCCATGGCCAGAAATCGATTCACTCAACTTCTACGTTATCTTCGATTTGATTGCCGGAGTGAAAGAAATTCTCAAGACAAGTTTGCACCTTTGCGCCGTATTTTCGAAGAAATTGTGACTAAATTTCGAGCTGACTATTCACCTGGATCTGAATTGACTGTAGACGAACAGCTTGTCAGTTTCCGAGGGCGCTTTCCTTTTTAAATGTTCATCCCTTCAAAGCCAGGCCGCTATGGAATAAAGTTATGGGCTTTATGTGATTCAAAAACCTATTATTGTCTCAATTTACAGCCTTACGTAGGAAGAGTTGATGTTCCGTGGTGATGTTCCGGACAGAGGTCAAGGTCAGCGTGTTGTACTTCAGTTGACCGATTTCTACACAGGATCTGGCCGTCACATCTATATGGACAATTTTTTTAACAAGCTTGCAGCTTGCAAGAAATCTTCCTGGACGTCAAATGACTATGACGGCCGCACCATTCGTCGTAATAAAACCGAATTACCTTCGGAAATGATGCCTGATTCATCTAGGCAACAATTCACCAGTGTATTCGGATTTCAAGACAAAGCAACAATTGTATCCTACGTCCCGAAGAAAAATAAAGCAGTCATTCTTCTGTCGACCAACCATCACGACATCGACATTTCAAGTGATGAGTCAAGAAAACCTCAAATCATTCTTGATTACAATAAAGGAAGGTGCGGTGTGGACACACTAGACCAACTGGTGCGAAATTATAATTGCATTCGAAAAAGCAATCGTTGGCCTCTGACTTTGTTCATGAATTTGCTGAACATCTGCTCGTACAACGCACTGGTTCTATTCCTCTACATGCATCCAGAATATGAACAAATAAGTGGACAAGTTCGAAAATGCTTTCTACTTCAATTGTCAAAGTCTCTTATTGGTTGCAAAGAGGGCAACGCACTCGAGCCGTCAAGGTTGCCAATGAGACCTATCATCCAACCGGTACCGAAAGAAAAGCGATGCGATCATTGTCCAACAGAACGTGACAGAAAATCTAAAAGAACATGTGTTTTTTTGTCAAACGAGCGTTTGTGCTGAACACACTATCATAAAATGTCCACGTTGTTGACTGTAGAAAATTGAAAACACCAATTGTTTTTAGGATCATTCAGAACACAATCATAAACCTCCATTGTTGTTCGTTGCCAAAAATATATTTGGGGTGTAATACACCCCATGGTAAACAACGCTACATTTTTTCAAAAACATTTTCACCGCGAAATGACTTCATACTTCAAAAAGTTTATTACTGTAACTTTTTAGTGACATTCACCACAAGGATAAACTGGGAGGGCATCATCAGACTTCATCCAGTTAAAGAAATACACAAAAAATGCGACGTCTTGGGGTGTGTAGACACCCCATGGTAAAGTAAGGGTTAAGTGAATTAAGTGAATTGATATAAGTAATTAATTATTATTAAGTGAATCACTTAACTCCACTTATTGTCACTTATATTTCTGCCAATTCTAAGCATTTAGCCTATCAAGTAAAGAAAACTCAGGTTTGATGAAAATGTCACAAGGAAAGGGTAGCAGCATAATATCAATAACAGGAACGTTCTTAGAAACATCTATAACCTATGTTTCTGTTTAATTTTTAGCCGGAAAATCAATTGACTTAGAGTTTGAAGGTAGGCGCATTTAGGCCTACTTCCACTGACATTGACTACAGTAGGCACTTTATTTTCCAACTAAAATCTTAGCTGCATTATGGGTTTATAAATTGCCAAGAACATTTCTGTTTTGCAGAAAATCTGTTTTCGTGGCTTATTTCAGACATACTAACAATGCATTGGATATATTTCATCAAACTTTCAATCATTACAAAGTTTGAATTTGGCATACATTGGCTGTGGACCCTACTTGCATGTTATCTGAAAGCTTCAGCAAATGCGTCGTGTCGCTGTTCTCCATGAAAACTTTTCAACATCCCTATTACGTTTTTGTTTTCTGCTGTCACACACTTTCTCTGTCAGAGACTTTCATTTCATTTCAACTGCAGTAGCATACTTGCTTGCTACTACAGTCCGTTTCATAAAAAGTGGATCATCCTAAAATTTGACTAAATAAAACATAAGTATGATACAGAAAGCATTTTTCATGTTATTTCATGTCCCTGATATATTTAAATGTCCTTATATAATCTGATAAGCTATGATACAGAAACGGTTCTTAAGAAGCTAATATTTTGTGGCCCTACCCTTATTGTCAATGACATTACCAATTCGTCTAGGCATTGATTCGATGATATCGTTGATTTTTGACTGATCTACCTTTCTCCACTTTCTTTTTAACAGTGACGCAAGTTGTGATACGCCATCTGTAGGTAGCAGTGAACGACGAACGTTACGTTTTAGAATACTCCATACATTTTCTATGGGATTCCGATCAGGAGAACGAGCTGGCCAAGATAATGTCCTAAGCCCTAATTGAGACTTGCATAAGTTGACTCTACTACTCCTGTGACACGTAGCATTATCATCCATAAATAACCAAGTCGATGGATCACCAAGTTGATCTGTCATTTGGCCAATGTTCATTCGTAAAACATTCACATAGCGTTCAGAATTCATGGTTCCTTGCTGTATGTGAAGTTCAGAGCGGCCATTGGTCCAAATGCCAGCCCAAATCAGTAGAGTCGCACCACCTTGTACCCGGGGACGATGTAAATGTCTCGGAATTTCCTGATCAGAATTTTATCCATAATCTCAATCGACCATCACTATCCTTCAGACGGACTGATGCCTCATCAGACCAGACAACCCGATCCCATTGATTTCGCCAGTGACAATGACTCATTGCCCATCTGAGACGTCTTTTTGTATGCTGATCTGATAATTCGATCTGAGAGGGCCTCTTACAGCTCTTGAAATTCAATAATAATAATGAGACTCAATAAGTCTTCTACGAATAGTGGACTTAGAAATAGACGAGTCTAGTGCAGCCATCTCAGTTATCGAGAGACTTGGATCAACTTTAACAAATCTCAAAATTAGGCGGTCTCTACGGGTTGCCTTTTGTGAATGCGATCTCGTTATTGTTCATTTGTGCTTTGTATTGTTTTCAACCGGTAAGAGATAGATTTCTAGCTGAAAGCAATCAGGAGTGCTGCCAACACCACCGCAACGAAGTCAGGAAGCTATGGAACATGAAGTCTAGTTAATCACATGTAGCAGTTACATTATTGTTGATGAATAATGGTGCTATACTGGCTCTGATTGACCGATTTTCTTTATTTTTGTTTTGCTTGATAGCTTTTGGCTTGTAGAACAACATATTACATAACAAAGGAAACAAATGTCATTTTATAAGAGTGAGGTATGATTTTGTGTAACATTGCTAAATGAAGATCAAATTATCTACCACTTTTTTATCTATAACAGGAAAACAACTCAATATTCATGCTTGAAATTTCCAACAATGATATTAGCAAGCACAACTGACATATCTTCCAAATTTCAGAGAAATTCGTTCAAGTTCGGCGGAGTTAGACAAAGTTGAAGTTAAGGCGATGTTTAAGGGTGATCCATTTTTTATGAAACAATCTGCTAGTTAGGCTACTGGCCAATGAATTCATAGTTGTGAGAGTCACGTTGCCATACATTTTTTGTCGTAGAAAATCAAGTACAAATATAAAAAGTGTAATTTGATGTGAACTACTTCTAACTTTATCATCTCAGACGAAGTCCTGATTTCTTCTTTATGAACAACATGTTTTTTTCAGATGTAGATCGATTTTTCTTGCAGTCCGAACATGATATTATACCTGATAATGTTAGTGATCCTGGAGTCGCATACTTTGGTCAGTGCCATTAAGAAGTTAAATAGTGTTGACTTAATTCATGAAAATGGCCTTGGCTTCTCCGATAATTAAAAATGGAAGGTCATCGTAATCGAAAATCATTTGCACACTTAATAGGAAAGTAGGCTTAGCCCACATGTGCCCGATGTGCCTAAGCTATACGTCGCTAGCTTTTGAAACTTTGGGGATGCATTTGATAAGTTATCGAAAGTATTTCCCTAAAACGACGCTTCAATGCGTTTAAAATGAAAATGTGGGCGTTAATGGGTTAATGATGACTAAATTAAACATTGCTCATAACAAACTAATTGTTTCCATTTTAGATTGTTTCATAAAAAATGGATCACCCTTAAACATCGCCTTAACTTCAACTTTGTCTAACTCCGCCGAACTTGAACGAATTTCTCTGAAATTTGGAAGATATGTCAGTTGTGCTTGCTAATATCATTGTTGGAAATTTCAAGCATGAATATTGAGTTGTTTTCCTGTTATAGATAAAAAAGTGGTAGATAATTTGATCTTCATTTAGCAATGTTACACAAAATCATACCTCACTCTTATAAAATGACATTTGTTTCCTTTGTTATGTAATATGTTGTTCTACAAGCCAAAAGCTATCAAGCAAAACAAAAATAAAGAAAATCGGTCAATCAGAGCCAGTATAGCACCATTATTCATCAACAATAATGTAACTGCTACATGTGATTAACTAGACTTCATGTTCCATAGCTTCCTGACTTCGTTGCGGTGGTGTTGGCAGCACTCCTGATTGCTTTCAGCTAGAAATCTATCTCTTACCGGTTGAAAACAATACAAAGCACAAATGAACAATAACGAGATCGCATTCACAAAAGGCAAAGTGTCAGCCTTCTTAGAACTAGGGTTTTCTTTGCGAGCTACAAGCAAGCGGCTAAATGTCCCTTACAAAAATGTGCATCGATGACATAATGATGATTTTCGACTCTGTCGTAAGAGGGCTCTGGCCGTCCACGCAAAACATCCAAACGTACAGACCGCCTAATTTTGAGATTTGTTAAAGTTGATCCAAGTCTCTCGTTAACTGAGATGGCTGCACTAGACTCGTCTATTTCTAAGTCCACTATTCGTAGAAGACTTATTGAGTCTCATTATTATTATTGAATTTCAAGAGCTGTAAGAGGCCCTCTCAGATCGAATTATCAGATCAGCATACAAAAAGACGTCTCAGATGGGCAATGAGTCATTGTCAGTGGCGAAATCAATGGGATCGGGTTGACTGGTCTGATGAGGCATCAGTCCGTCTGAAGGATAGTGATGGTCGATTGAGATTATGGATAAAATTCTGATCAGGAAATTCCGAGACATTTACATCGTCCCCGGGTACAAGGTGGTGCGACTCTACTGATTTGGGCTGGCATTTGGACCAATGGCTGCTCTGAACATCACATACAGCAAGGAACCATGAATTCTGAACGCTATGTGAATGTTTTACGAATGAACATTGGCCAAATGACAGATCAACTTGGTGATCCATCGACTTGGTTATTTATGGATGACAATGCTACGTGTCACAGGAGTAGTAGAGTCAACTTATGCAAGTCTCAATTAGGGCTTAGGACATTATCTTGGCCAGCTCGTTCTCCTGATCGGAATCCCATAGAAAATGTATGGAGTATTCTAAAGCGTAACGTTCGTCGTTCACTGCTACCTACAGATGGCGTATCACAACTTACGTCACTGTTAAAAAGAAAGTGGAGAAAGGTAGATCAGTCAAAAATCAACGATATCATCGAATCAATGCCTAGACGAATTGGTAATGTCATTGACAATAAGGGTAGGGCCACAAAATATTAGCTTCTTAAGAACCGTTTCTGTATCATAGCTTATCAGATTATATAAGGACATTTAAATATATTAGGGACATGAAATAACATAAAAAATGCTTTCTGTATCATACTTATGTTTTATTTAGTCAAATTATAGGATGATCCACTTTTTATGAAACGGACTGTAGTATACCTGGCTGTGTACAGAGGCGTAGCTAGGGGAGATGCGCATGGATGCGGTCGCATCCGGGCGCAGGTAAAGAGGGGCGCAAAATCAGAAATATTGTACTCCACTTTTGTGGGGGCGCCACATTGACAAGACAACTTCATCTTATATTCATAATTTGACGAAGACTTCTTCTAATTTAGTCTGATCTGAGTGATCGCGGAATGTCCCACTCAAAGATTCATTATGTTTAAAATTATCCATCAATTCTGTAAATGCAGCATAAGCTTACAAATAGACTGCATTCATGAAATGTGAGAAACACATAGCAACGTATTTGTTGAGAAATTAAGATTAGGGGCCGTATGCGGAGTCACAAAATAATATCAATGTAATCTATATTGTATTCAGGTATAATTAGAATAAATGTTCTATTGAATCAATGAAATAATTTTTTGATTAGACTGACCTAGTCTAAATGGTATTCAGAGAATGAAATTGGTTTTGATATTAGATAATTCATTCAATCTAAAATTGTTAGACAATTTGTTAGAGAATTCCAATTGTTAGACATATTCGACTTGTTTAATATTCTATTGGAACATGTATCGGTATTCGGTAGTATTTTTTATTAGAAAACCTTTTCAATGCTTCCAGCTGATGAAGAACGTAGTTTAAAAATTTTGATTTAAAGGGTTAGATGAAGGTAAGTTGAACAGCGAATATATGCTGCGAATATATGAAACGAATATATGCTGCTATTATCGATAGACTCGTTCAAGAAATGACTGTTCATTTCCAACGACTCGAAGCTTTGGATGCGGAATTCGGATTCCTACTTGACATTAAGGAGCTTTTCGGGAATCAGAAAATTCCGGACAGCACTTAAGAACACAGACTGTATTAACTTATCCAATACATATAACGAAATTGATGGCCGTCATTTGTTTCTCGAAATCACTGATAATTTCGCTCTTCTGAAGCAAAGAACAAATTTTGCTATCGCAACACCTATTCAGCTGCTGGAATTTATTATTCAATATGGTGACGATGCGTTTCCGAACCTTACCATTGCGCTACAGCAAGCTGAAGCTTGTGTTAACGTATCTACGGGCGACTATGAGTCAAGAGAGACTAAGAAATTTGTCTCTTTTGAGCATTGAAAGAGAAGAAGCTGAAAATATCGACTTCGACGAAGTTATCACAGAATTCGCCGAAGGAAAGGCCCGAAGAGTTAAATTCTAAGGTTTTGTGCTTAAATTTATTTGAAAGACTACACTAACAGAGTCATAAACACCGAAACAGAACTAAAATGTAAAGCATTGATAATAAAAGTTATTTTAAATTAAATGTTACTTTGAGTATTTTTGCTTTCGCAGTCATTCATTAATCAGTGTAATTTTGAATAGTCAGGGAATCAAGAAAAATAAACAATACATAAAAAATACATGACAACTGAAATTAAATCACCATCCAGTTTATATTTATTCAAATGTTCTTAAACAAAATATGAGCTGTTTTAAATATTTAATAATTCTACTTTTTATTATCCAATTTGACTGTGGGCATTAAGAGCGGTGTCAATCGGATTAATTCTCCTTATTTGAGGATTCAAAGATGGTTAACACGGAGGCTGAGGGCGCCAAATGAGTATCTCGCATCCGTGCGCAAGAAACTCACGCTACGCCACTGGCTGTGCAGGGTATAACTATAGAATACGAAATCGGAGTGAATTCATTTTGAGATAGATGTCGGTTGTCGCAGACATTTTAGGGGTGCGAAGATATAAAATATGTGAAATACCTATATAGAATATCAATATGCAAACTGCACCAATGCAACCAAATACAGGGTAACTTAACAGCAGATGCAATGTGTACGAACTTTCAATACGCGGTATTGTCAACCCCAAAATGAAATAGTTAATAATCACAAGTATTTCTAATTGAAATATTCCGTGAATTGAGTGGAATTTTGATAAAAAATCAGAACTTCGTGCTCTCATCATGTAGTTCTGCTACATTCAAATCAAAATATTAACTTTTGTAACTCAATTTGTATATTTGCAGCATTAATAGAAAACCCATGCTTCACTTACCCAAGGTCGACCCAAAACCCAATGTTGGCCATGTGTTTCTATCAATCTGAATTTGAATTTGTAAATTCCTACTGTCTAAATTTTCGAGTTTTAACTAAAGAAATGAAGCGGTAATTGGATATTTCATGACAAGCAATTGGTTTCAATGGGTTCGCCCATTGTGCTGCAATATGAATGCCAAAATGCTGCAACTTCTGAAATTGATTAATGCTACTGTCGTCAAGTTGAAGAAAATAGCCTTCATATCTGACTTAGCTTTTGCTACATACAGACAATGGGTTTGAATATGCAGGGTGATCGCGATCTTCCCGCGTTTTTTGCCGCTTTGATTTGAATGAATTAAAACAAATTCAGTGTCTCAAATCATGTTCTATACAGTGAAAACAAACAATGACTCAATCAAATGTTACAAAATCAAAGATTCTGTTCGAAGTGTCCTCCATAGGATTCCTCGCACAACTTACATCGACGAGTAAATGATTCATAAGCCTTTCGAATCATCGATTTCGGAATGTTGTCAAGTAAGTCCATCAACCTTTCCTTCAATGTCGTGGCTGTAGACGGTCTTGGGGGCTTGTACAATTCGGTGCGGATGTATCCCCAAAGCCAAAAGTCACAAACCGAAAGATCTGGACTTCTTGGAGGCCACTGGATAGACCCACCACGACCAATCCATCGGTTGTTGAGTTGATTGTCGAGTAACTGTCGAACCACTATCGCAAAATGGGGAGGAGCTCCATCTTGTTGATAAAATTTTCTCTTATGTCGATGCTGCTTGAGAAGTGGGATGACGTGAGTTTGAAGAATACGTTTGTAATGCTCTGAGTTCATGGTCGTCTCTAACAGTTCATACACGACCCCAAAGTCAGGTGACACCACAGCGCAGCACGTAATACCAGGTGAGCGCAGCGCCTTGTCTTCAGCAATCATCTTCGGATTATCCATGGCATACACGAAACGGTTGTGTTTGTTGACGCAGCCATTTAGGTGGAAAGTTGCTTCGTCGCTAAAGCAGATGTTCTTCACTTCTAACTCTTAGGACAATCCTGCAAAAATTCAACCGTTTACGTGGATCGTCTGGCAGCAATTCCTGAACAGATACCATCTTCCATGGCTTCAAACCCTCTTCCTTTAAAATCTTGTTGACAGAGGATCGCGCAACACCAACTTCTTGGGCCACCTTACGCTGTGATAGGAATGGGTCGTCTCCAAATGCGGCAAGGACATCTTCTTTCTTTTCTGTCGATTATCTTCTCTGTTGATGATCACCAACAGGCTTCCGAGGTAAGATGGTCAGAGTGTCCAAGAATCTTGCTTTCCAATCACGAAGGGTGCGTGCTGGTGGTGGCTCTTTTCCAAATTTCTCAAAAAACATTCGCCTGGCTTCTTCACAATTGAAAGTAACTGAGAACGATACAATTGATGCGATTTCAGTGTTGTTTAAATTGCGATATTCCATCGTGCGCGTCTCAGAAGTAAATGAATTTGATAACATTTGATAAGATTTGAAATTTGGGACGTAGATATCTATGAATCACACACTTCATCTATACCTGTGAATAAACTGTGAGAAGAGTTAATAATGGAGTGTTTTCATAATTTGATAACATTTGATAAGATTTGAAATTTGAAACGTAGATATCTATGAATCACACACTTCATCTATACCTGTGAATAAACTGTGAGAAGAATCAGCGGGAAGATCGCGATCATCTCCTACGCATATCACTGTAACCTGTAGACAACCACGTACCAGACAATTTAACAGCCAAGTCAGGCTGTATGCTGCGTATTACCAGACAAATTTCTTGCTTATCAGACTATTTCTGTCTCATCGCCCGGACTAATTTGTACTATCACGTTTACTACATGCCATGCTACTTATGACTAATATACACACTTTCATAAAAATTGGATGGTATCCTTGAAAACTTTCAATTATATGAATATTCAATGTTTTAAATAAGTAGGGTTTTTATAGACTTTCAGGCGTGACAGATAAGAATACGAGTGTGAGTGAGTGGGAATATATATGAGTGGGGATATGTGAGTTAGAATGAATATGATTAGTAGTGTCTAGATAGAAATTAGCTGAATCGTTTCACTGATAGTATTTTTAGAAAAGTAGACAGCATTGTCTGATATTTTGGCTGCCACTCATATCGTCTGTTACAATTGTCTGATCATTATGGCTGATAAATTGTCTGGTATTTGGCTGATTACAGCTTACAGTGTAGATACAGTAGCAGCCAGGACATTCTCGTTTAAGAAGGCCTCAGTAATGGCTAGCATTTGACGGCTATTTAAAATTTCCTTTGAAAACTTACATGTAGTGCCTTAAGGACTTGTGTGGATCTAAGTGAATTCGATTTGACTATTTGTATCTTCAGAATCCCATTTTCGATCCTTGTCTAGAAACCTATTAACGACACGAGGAACATCAATTCGCAGAAATTCCAAATGGCTATTGCAATTCGTGCCTCTCTTAACTTCTATTTTCGCTGATATTTCGAGAATTAGATGAAAGTTGTTAAAGGAAGCTGTTCGCACAACTCTCAAGGATCCTTAACAAGATAAGATTAGCAAATTGTCCTCACCACAAGAGCTTCGTGTCTGATTGCAGTTTCTCTTAGCTGTCACTGCGAAGTTTGCAGAGATGACTATCATTTAACAGTGTCTTGAATTGAATAAAATACGCACAGGCAAGTCCGATTTCAAGGCTGCGTTGCAGAAGAGCATTTGCAAATGTCAGCACAAAGATTCAATGTTCGAGTAGGATAGAGGCAGCATCAAGAAGATTTAATACATGTAGTTGAATCAGTGATTATTAATAAATTGGACACATCGTGCGGGAACGTCGCTCGCTACTATCAAGAGACTATCTGGTGAATTAAAAATTTTGTGGCAGATTTTGAGGCTAAAATTATTTTTTACATAATTTTGTGACATATAAAATGCTCGTAAGATGTGAAAGTCGCCTTGATTTTTTTAGAAATGCATCTAAAATCCAAAAGCCGTAGGTAGAGAGTAGGTTGCTATAACTAACTCATATAGATTTTTATTTGCTAATCTGAGCTGATTTTTGCCAACCCATGAAGTAATGAATTAACTAGCAGTAAGTATTACTAAAGCAATGTTTGCACATTACCTTGATATGAAATTACATGGCATACTGAGTCTGATTTGTTAAAAAAGGCTATTTTCTAATTCTTGAAAGCTTGAACTAACAAAGTATCTATTTTCCATAAATATCGTTGTAAATCCGAGGGCATCTTTCTATTACATGCACTGGCGAACTGGCACTCTGCAATCTTTACGATCGTAGTAAATGCTATGAAACACAGAATTAGATTCATCTGCGCGCGTTTTGGTTTCCTAGAAAGGAAGGGTTATATGTAGCCTTAATATCGACATAGCACATCACAAAATTAGACAACTTGCTCCTTCACCAATAGATGATTTGTGTATCGCTTGCTATGGAAATGGCAAACAATAAGCTGTCAGCAGAGGACACCAGAGCCAGTGAGAGATGCGTGCGTCCTGTGATATCACTTCGCACACACCAAAACACACATCGTCTGGCTAACATTCGATTCAGTGTATGCACTATACAGTGAGAAATGCCGAGGAGAGCATGTGAAATGATCAACTGAACTAATTTTCGTACGCCTGCTACATTTTTTAATAGTGATCGGAAGGGCCAACATTATGGAGAAAGCTTGTGCGCAATGATCTGTATTCTCCGAATCTGAAGGAATTGTGGCAATCGAAGCATTTTGTTTGAGCTCACATTAATCCGCAAGCGACGCACGACTTTTTTCCTGTCTCTGTAAGGTATTAGGAATTCCTTTTTGCCCACCTAATAAGTTCCTCTATGTGCCGTCGATTTCGAATTAATCACACTTCTAGCAAACCAAAGCAGATAAAAAAATGTTTAATTCTGTGCTATGAAATGATTCAAATATTTATTTTTGTTGTAAATTATTGAAAGTTTGGAGATATTAGGCAAATTGATAAAGACAGACTCTCCACTTTCCCATATATCTAAATGTTAGTCAGCGCTTCAATTTGTTAGATAATTTGGTCACATGTGAGCAATGGCAAGGAGGTGAAGGAGGAAATAGAGTCTCGGCAGTAGAGGTGGAGTTGGACAGGGATTGCCAGAGAAAATAACAGTCAAAAGTAAAAGGCGGCATAGAGCACGAATTCGCGAACTTCGCCGGTGAACATGGTGCAATTATTATTGAACTGCAGCATGATGCCTGATATCTACTAGCTTTACACACGATTTGTTCCCGCAGGCTAATAAAATTTGATGAAGAAGTTTGAAAACTTCAGAAATGGAGCTACCACTCTTTTTTCACCGTCGCTACCTTCTAAAATACCCACTGACATGTACATAAAATAAATGATGAATGAAGCTGCATTTATTATTTCAAAGAAATGATATTTCGTTTCACCTTGGTTAATATAACTGTAACAACTGTACTTTCATAGTCTGGCAATATTATTCGTGGATAATTGGATGTACGACAGTTATTCCCGTGTTGGCGTGTTTACATGTGATGCGTAAGTTGTGACTAAAAGTTATTGAGACTTACATGAGATAAGATGAAATAACAAAAATATGGTCTAAAATTCGATGTGCCGTAGTAAAGTGGAGTTCTAGCAATTGTCTGACAAAAGTTTGAGTCTCTCCAAATGACATGTCATGTGATTGTCGCTGAATATAATAGATATGTAACCGTGCGTGCAACGAGGCATTAAAGACGGTCATTTTTGGGAAATTGCATCGAATGTTTTGACTAGGTTTTGCACCCAAACACGAATTTTGTTTGGCGAAACACATGCTAATGTTTTCAATTACTTCTGAACTCCTTATGACAATGACCGCTCTCCGTTTGACCACTTTCCGCCACACAAAGTTGCCATCCGCGTCAGGTGAGTCCGCTGAAGCTTGCAGAGCAGTTAGTCGAGCAATATCAGTGTCTATCGGTGAAGTGTGGCACCCATCGGCGGGCTTGTAAGGAGAGACATTTTTCACTTCGGAATATTGAACAGTTAACAGGAGGTTAGCATAGTGTCTCTTTGAGAAATTATGAAAATCGACTTTTCAGCTGAGGATGTTGTTGTGGAATACTCCATCGAAATTTTTCGCTCAATTTCTCAAGAACAGTTATTGACCAAGGTCCGAAAATCTCTTAGACCATTATGACAATGTGATTGAATATGGTGTAGATCATATAGTTAATGTTCTAAATGAATATCCCGTCCAGATGAATTCGTTATTTATTCAATTAATTCTGTGTTATTATAAAAAACTAGGTTTTATCTATTGAAAACAATGAGAACCGCTTTTCAATCACTCATGTTTTTAGAATAAACACAAGAAGCATAAGAAGGCTCACTGACCAACAGAAATATTAACCAAATCTCCCGGACCCAATTAGAAAATTTGACGAGTCGAAACGCAGTTTTAGTCTATTACTAGATTTCAAATATTGATACAAATGACCCGAAAAATACAAATATTTGTTAGACAGAATATCAATAGCAATAAAAATCATTTTAAATAAAATTTCGAACATTATTTTGAGGTTTTGCCAGCTTCTGATCCACAGTGCATTGTGTAGAATTATAATTAGAATTGGTCAGATGGTCAGAATTACATACGGTTTAAATTCAACTATATGTGTACTTGTGGATTGGCGTACTTGTGTACTTGTAGGAGCGGTTTATGATTCATGCACCTAATGACAGTGAGAAGCCTTAAGCTTTTGATAGGTTTATTAGCAGCAAACATGTTTCAGTAGGCAAGCTACCATCATCGGTGACAACGGTCAGTAAACAAGGATGCAATATATACAGTGCGAATGAGACAAGAAAAATCAATATAGGAAAGCGGCTGTGATTGGCTGCGGTTATTCATTAGGTACTGTGAATGAAGGAATGACTTTATGTGCAATGATTCAGCAATTTTCGTGTATGGAGTGCGAATGAGAATTTTAAAATTATCTTTATTTGGGATGTGAACATGAAGAGATATTTCGGATGCTGGTCGACCTTTCACGTGTTCGTTTATCCTAGTGAAAATATGGCGACGGGTTTCACCGACGTAGCATTGACTGCAATGCATTGCTCACAAGTATACTTATACACTACGGAAGATAACTCATTGAAAGGAATTTTATCTTTATTGCTTATCATGTTTTGTGTTTTGTATGTGTTCAAGGCAATTCTTAAAATACTATTTTCTAAAGCACTATTTATGTGGCGAATATTACGTTTTATTCGAGAATGAAGAGTTGAAACATAGGGGAGCTTCCAAAATATTTCAGTTTTTTCGCTAGATTCTATTTTAGTCTTAGGATTATCACAACGCTTAAAGACTTTATTTATTCTATCCGGATGATATCCGTTTTGAATAAAAATAATCCTAACTTTGTTTTTGTTATAATCGCGGTCGGCATATGACGGAACGAACACGTGAAATGTCGACCAGCATCCGAAATATCTCTTCATGTTCACATCATTCCTTCATTCACAGTACCTAATGAATAACCGCAGCCAATCACAGCCGCTTTTCCTATATTGATTTTTCTTGTCTCATTCGCACTGTATATATTACATCCTTGTTTACTGACCGTTGTCACTGATGATGGTAGCTTGCCTACTGAAACATGTTTGCTGCTAATAAATCTATCATGCACCTAAGTTCTATTTTTCATCTGAATATCATTGCCCATCAGCGAGTAAAAGCTAAATATGATCATTATCTTTCAATATCATATTTGCTTCATTCTTTCAGTATCAGGTAATGCGACATGCCACGCGCAATTAAAAATGCACCTCCATCCAAGTTGCAGTACCTCTCTAGAGCAATCAGTTACACGAAAGATTTGCAAAATAGTATTCTTTCTTCTTTATTTACTATCATCATAGTCAATTCCTTAGTAATTCTCGGAGGGAGCAAGAAATACACATCGCACATGGAGTTTAACATTCAATGAAATGTAGCTACTCTATGTACGTCCTCAATGTGACAAGATAACCATTTCGTGATAAGGATAAAGTATTCATTCGTTATCAAATCCTATCAAATGAAATACGCTAAGGGAATCTTCTTTTGCCTCTTGATTTCATTTCAGTGGTGAAAATACGATGATCTCATCATGTCTCTTCTCCCAAATGGTCATCAAATCCACGAAATTTGATCAACTAACATTTTACATGGTCCTGATATTCCTTTAATTAAAGCTTTTCAGTTTATCTCATTCTTGATGTTTACGTAACTGCTACTAATTACAGCAGGATGACAACCGGATTCAGAAGTGAATCGGAGCATATGGATTCTTTAATGAGGGGAATAGTCTCAATTTCAACCTAATATAAATCTATTACAAAAATGGAGGAAAGCTTCAGCTTTCTGAAATCCGATAGTTTGATGTTCGTTCGAATAATACGCTAATTCAACTGGAGAGTTATGTAACAATCACCTGATAAAGAAGCTTCAATTGAATTTCTACTGGTTTCTTTTGCTCAATATCTTAGTTGAAGAAGAGTGCAGTTTCGAAACTTAATAGCATTTAAATATTATTTTATTTTCAATGGTTGTACCAGCTTTTGTCAACTCTGTTGTCTGAGGGGAGGAAGAAACAAGGATATTTCAAAAATTGTGAAGGATTGAATTGAATCCTTATACAGTGGTAAATAGCTAAAATATACAAACAAGACAACCTCACGTTTTCAAATTTCTCTAAAATTCGGAGAAATGAAAGGTCAGAAAACTTTATATACTCGTAGGTGAGGATATTGTACACCCACAGACCAAAATTTGTGCAAATTGGGCAAGTACTTTTTGAATTATGGGCGATAACTTGAAGTGCAGCAATGTCTGCAGCTTGATCTGACTTCTTCTAACCTCATCGTCTGAGCAGAAAGCACTTAAGTTCAACCAAGTCATATCCCGACAAATCATGAAATGATGATGACCAGGCCACATCCCTTACACTAGTATTTTTGACTTAAAAAGGTGTGGCAAAGTAGTGGTCGTGGGATGATTTCAAATAGCAGTGGATGAGAGACGAAGAGGGAGAGAGAACAATGCACACACGAGTAACAATAATGCGTCGAACAGATATAAGTCAGATCAAGCTGCTGACATCGGTACACTTCACGTCATCGTCTCTTATGCAAAAAATGCTTTTCCGATCTGCATAAATTTTTGTATGTTGGTAGAAAACATGCTTCTGTACGTCTACATAAAGTTTGGTTACGATTGATATCGTTGTCGTGACAACAATATCTAAAGGATGTCAGCTTCCATTGCCTAACAATGGATAGGTACCGGCACACCGAATTACATTGTTTAAGCGTGTCACTTTGTTAGAAGTGCAAGCTGATTCAAAACGACGGCACATGCAGGAACTACATGTCACTCAAACACAAAGACCTCTATTTTCCAGCGTCAAGCTGTCGATTGTGTACAAATAGCTAATTTTGCCTATTCTGTCTTTCTCATCCCATTATTTGCTTGGCTACCGAAAGGTATTGAGGATAAAATGTCGAAGTTCCACAATCGAGTTCACAAAATCATTTGTGGCAAAAACTGTTTCTGTGTAAATTTCCCTACTATTTCATATCTGAGGAAACATTGTTCTGTACCGACATTGGTAATTCTTTATCGACATAGTAGCTAGCTGGTGACTGATTATGCAATGGATTGAAGATCTCAATATCAATCATCAGTGCTTCACCAAAGTCACGTACCACAGATGACTTACTTTGATTTTGCTGTGAGATTGAGAGAAAACCCTCCTTTTTAGCTAGTGCAGAAGGCTTCAATTGCGATTATTGCGATTATTCCGTCAGCAGATAAGCTTCTCGTAAAGAATTACTCTCAATTCTTCCAAAAAAATACTTTTCAATCGCATTTTATTGAATATGCTCTTATTACATACAATATTAGCAGATATACAGAAGTAAAATACACACACACGACACAAGGGCCTACAATTAGATACCGATAATTACGGCTCCAAGCTTCTTACGGTATGATGTCATAATACTCAATGTACATTATTAAATGTTGACATGTACTGTCGTAAATGAAAACCTAATGAAGGTCCTTCAGCGACCATCATGGCCTACCGACCCGGCGGTTGACCCTGAGCCGCTTCCAACGCTACACTTAGCCACATGCATATCCTCCTGTTGATGAGGAGCTATGATCGGTAATAATATCATTTTATATCATTTTACTTTCTTATAGTGAAAATATACCATTTTTAATGAAATTATACGTAGGCCTGCACCGTAAATAGCACTAGACGAAATGTCTTGCTAAGTCTTGTTACGTCTGATCAGATTCTTGCAAAGTCTGATCAGAACTTATTTAAGATCTTACATTTCCTGACCAGAAAGTATCAGACTTACTAAGTATTATCTTTTGCAAAATAAGATCTTTTCAGATCTTACCAGTTTGTAATTGAAATTAAAAGAAGTCAATTAAAATTTAGAACTTGAAGTCCGAATATAATGCGGAGATCAGACGAAATCAATGGTTTTGGTTGTCAAATGACCTTGATGGAACATCAGTGCACTGGATAAATGTAGACAAACGCAAAATATAAGACATTTTTCTACTTAAAAGATTTCTAAAAAATCACAAATAAGATCTTATGAGATCTGATAAGATTTGCTAATAAGACTAAGCAAGACTGATACTTTCTGATCAGAACTTGTAAGATTTCATTCGTAAGATTAGGTAAGTCATTTCGTCTGGTGAGATCTAGTCATACGAATTTTTCGATTTGCACTGCCACCATGCTATTTTTACTGTTCTTAGCAATAAAGTTAAAATTAGATTGCATGCAGCATCGATAATGGAAGGCCGAAGAAAGTAGTTTAGTCATACTTCATGTTTATGAAAGCTTAGGTAGGGCCTATGGCCTATGCATTAGACATCGCAAGTTTTGATTTAAGCTTTATACAATCGAATTACAAATACGCCTACAATATGCAGTTGGTTGGGCCAACAGCATCTAAAGTACGAAAAGAGGCTACAAATATTTTGATTACAGTCAAGACTTCAAAAGCATCAAGACAGTTATTGATGTGTTCAATGTTCATTTATGGGCCTACTGGAAGTCTGAAGTAACCAGCAATATCTCAGATATACACCGTACATGTAGAGCCAATCCCAGTCTTTATTAACTAGCCAGAATCTTAATTATCCAAGTCCGAAGTGTCCAATTTGACAGTACTCGTATTTCCGAATTTCAGAGCCTCTTTTGCAATTATTAGCAATTTGTTCATAAGCTTATATTATACTCGTATTATAGAAACTAAGACAAGTTAGAAAAAACTCAATCGTTGAAACAATCGTAGAAACAAGTGTTTTTAAACTAACATTGCTTGACAATCTGTGTAATAGACAGACAATAACCTGATGCTTTTCGCTGCATGAATCAACCAGTGGGGAAGGACATGGGTAGACAAACAAAGGAGACTAAATTTGCTTCAATACAAAATGCGAAGAATCTATGATTACAAAATTTAATGGAGCAAAAATTTTTGATGATATCATTTTACATAATTTTCAAAAATAAAATGATATAAAATATTTTCCCCAGAATAAAATGATATCATTGATGATATCTTTGATGAAGAGTAATCTAGGCGGCTAACGTGAAACGAGCTGCATGGCTTGCAGCCGGAGAAGGTGATCGCTGTCGTGTCGGTGAAGACTGCATCCACATGCATATTCTGTATTGAATTCATGATTGCATATTTTAGCGCTGTACAATGTGAGCATATTCTTATATAAGTTATTTTTATTTACAGATCTCTCATCATCATCATTCCTTTATCTGCCTCAGCGTCTCTGCAATCTTCTCCTGCTCTCTTTTCTAGTCCTAGTCCTTCACTCCTGTCAGCAAACGTGTCACACCGCACCAGCCAAATCTCATGCCAGGAGCATGGCTCTCCTTGCGCCCTTGCTGCGGCAACGATTTGCACTCGATGACATGATACATGCAGAAAAGAGAATGAGAGATGAAAAGAAAGACAGTGAGGATTATTTTGAAGGAAGTGACTACGGCTGGGCCGGTGGTCGATTTGGACGACGTTGAAGTCATATTTTGCAAAAAAGGATTGTGGCTGATATTTTCTTCCGATGCTTGCGGTTGTGTATTCTAATCTATTCATAAAAAACATCCAAAGAAATTGTTTTCTGTATTATAACAAAAGAGGTGCATTATTCTATTTTTCAATCTACGTAGCAGTAGATAGAAACGTGAAAGAAATGTTTTGAACTTAAAAATTCTGGCTAAATATTCAGTCAGTTAGCAACATTTAATAAAATAACAGAATTTTTATTATGATATAGTTACAAGCAAAAGTGTTCGCGAAAAGGTTCATACGGACAATCGAGATAACCTCCTCGATTAAATAAAGTCATTGATAGGTCAGCCAACAATCTTACCTAAGAGATAAGCCTTCTTAACTTTGCTGATCATAATAGACCTATCATTGAAAATAATGATGAGCCATCTTTAATATTTGCTTGCTGCTCAAGCCTCATAGCTTCCAATCTTCCTGTCATCGTACAGCCAAAAAACTTATATTACTAAATTTGTCAATAACCCGCACAAACTTGAGGGGATCCAGCGAACTCTTTTACGAATGCATGCAAGTCCTTTACTTGCTTGAATCTAAGTCAAAACATTTGGAAAGCTACACCAAGTTTAAGTAAAACAATGAAGTTTGCTTTCCGATGATTAGCTACCTGTGATTGAAGTTGATAACTTAAGTCATTGAAATCAACAATTTATGTTAAGAAATCAATTTTGATATAAAGAACCATCAAAGACTTTAATTTAGCAATCAAATATCGTGTTGCTGCTTCCCAATGCAACTGGACTTGTACCGAATGCCCTTGACTTTTGGAGACAGCATAATGTCTATATATCTATTCTCGCATATGTATATGCTTACCAAGATGGCCGAATGACACCCTGAAGATGACAAATGTCGTTTCGCTGCACGTCTCCACCATTGTTCATCACGCAACGATCTGATGTTTTGATGTCGATTCTAGTAACTTAACCTTGAACTGCTATGCGGGTCAATTGACCGATTGTTGCTGTTTGATTAGATAACGTTCCATCTATTTTATAATTGAAATGCTGACGTTCATTGACTTTGATAATTTTGCCATTTTCTCTAATATTCATGTCAGCAGTAGTTGACGACCACTAGTTTCGGTTTCATAACAGGTTTTGCCGAGAATTAGTGAAAGGGTCAATTGACGCTGATGTTTATGCAACACGATTGCAAATAAACTTTCTGACTTCTGACCCTTACGCAAAAATTGTATCAACAATTATATTTCTCATGAAAAGATAATGGCTATATATCACTGGAGCCGTTACTATCTTTGTAAACTACTAACAGGATTTTGTAGCGATATTTGATATAAGATATAAGATGTGGCACTTCATAAGTAGCATGCATGACTATTCAACACGCACATGTAGACTACTATATAAAACTATGCTAACAATACATTTAAAATTGACTAAAACTGCTTTGATACTGCTAGAAATGATAAAGATATTCTTGAGACGAAGAAAACTCTAACTTACCGGTCACTAAGTCAGAAATAGGCGTATACTCGTAGTTAATTATAAAATATTCAGACTATAACCTTATAAAAATAGCAATATGGTTTCTATAATGACACAATACCTGATAAGCTTTAAAAATCTAGCCAAATTCAACAATCTAAAAAATTAGTACATTCAAATCAATTTTTTCCATTTGCATACTTAAACTAAATAAGCCTAAATAGATTCAAATTCAAGCTTTTCAGATTCACAGTTTTGCAAAGTCTTAAAATGTTTTCATCTTTTATTATAGGCTACAGGTACATTTCAGAAAGCATGCGAAATTTTGATTATTTTGATGAATTTAAAATGAAATGAAATCTACTTTTCTATCTTGTGTATGGCAAATTCGCTGATGGCTGTGTTGATTAAACATTTATCAACAAGTGCTCAGACGCGACCAGATAAAAATGACAAGTCTTAAAAATTCATTTTCAAGGCAAAAATAATACCCTCATGTTGAATACACTTCAACCATCTGACTCTAAAATCGCAAGCGCTTCTTGAAGATTGAAGTTTACCGAGGAATTCGCGAAGGGATTCTTCCGGATCAGAGCTGCATTCCGTTGATTGTCCACGCACATGTTTCTTCAGATTTCTGTGAAACTAGAAATCGGATGGAGAAAAGCTCGGGCTGCATGAAGATGGGTAGCAACCGGTAGACCGAGATCAGTGATAGCATGCTGTACGATACCGGATGTGTGAGCAGCAGGGTTGGAACCGGCCGGCAGGTTAATTTAATTAGACCCATGTCGGCTGCTGACGACATCCAATCTAGAGTAAATTGCTTAGTCAATCACTGCAATATTTATATATGCTGGTCAAGGATGTGTTATTTCCAACACTACCAAGTACCTAAACGTTGAATAGATATCTGAAAACTTCGACATCTGATGGAAATTTTCTGGTGTTACAACTTGATGTAGATCTATATAATTTCTAAGGCATTCTCTGTCAATAACCTCAGTTACTGATAAGGATTTCTTCTGCGACGCTCCAACTGACATTTAATTTTGGTCAAAGGCTTTTATCTGAATCTTATTTAAGGCTTTATATTTTATCTGGCACTGTATGTGACTGTATTTGTTCGTCAATATCACTTGATGTATTAATCGTGGGCAAATCATCAAAAGACAAGATAAAAAGGATTTTTAAATTTGTGTTCTAACAGTAATATGCGTGAGAGAAACAAGTTAAGAAATTACAAAGAAATGCCAAAAATTTTGATGGCAAATACAAGATCTGCAGTGCAAAAAATCGAAATTATTTCATCGATTTCGACTAGAATGAACGTTGACGTTTTTGTCGCTACTGAGACGTGGTTCTCATACTTACACAGTGATGATTTTGTTTCAATAGCTGGCTTTAGCGTTTTTCGAAATGATCGAGAAGGAAGAATAAGTGGTGGAGTTGCCATTTGGGCAAAACATAATTTGTAAGCTTATATGAGACAGTTGAGAAATGTACCAACCAATGTTGAGACTGCGGTTATTACGGTATCTCCGGATGTATTATGGATTTATGCATGATTGGTATCTACATTCCTCCTGTTGTATTTGCATCAAGTAGGTCAGTGATAACAAATTTTCTAATTCACACCATGGATGATATTTTAGAGAAGCATCCAAATCATTTTATAGTTTTATGCGGTGATATAAACAGATTTCCTATTGCTGAAGTTTGCTCTAACCTTAAGCTGGTTAATACATATGTCGGACCTATAGGTATACCTATACGGAAACTCTCAGTTGGACTAGGCCTATATTTTGATGTCTGAAGACATTGCGAATATGTGCACTGTAAAAACGGAGCTACCTATTGAAAACTCAAAAATTCCTCATGTGTGCATGCTTGCAACACCATTTGTGCCTATCAAAGACGAAAGTCCCCGTTGATAGCTGGACTGTCCATAGAAAATTCACAAAAGTTGGAGAGAATTCAGAATTGCTTTCATCGAACATTGTGAGGCAGTGAATACAAAGATTGCTCAAGTCATCACTTCAAACCTATCGCTAGTAGAAGAAAGTGCGCTTCTTTGAAACTCCTTTCGCTTGCCAAGTCACCAGCACACATTTTGAACCCTCATATGCATCCTATCTCTTCTTCTGGAAGGATCCTAATGCCTACAGTAAAACCACTAGACGCAACAACTCATTCTTTATAAAAGCTTCAAAATGGGAGAATGAACGCCTCACCCGTCGTCTTTGACGTTCATCCTTAGATTTCCATATGCTGCAATGGTCTACAAATGACTACTTGTATGTCTTCTATACGATATCAACTTCACTAACTTACCTTGTTTTGTTGCACACAACGATTTTTAACCCTCCAGGCGGTGGGGGGGGGCATATTTATGCCCCCCCCTTTGTATTTTTCGATCTAATTCATGAAATATGAAACGTATGATTCTGAAATTTTCAGTAGCTTATTTTTTGCGTATTTTTGACAATTTCCTGTAAAATTATTAAAATTGGATCACAGGAACGACCTTTACATGACCTTTATTCAAAAGTACTTTCGAAATTTTATCAAATCAGTGAAATTCTTCAGAAATTTTGTCTATGAATGAATTGCTATTGCTTGGAATCACTCATTACGTATAGAATAACTTATTTGACTGTAAATAACTTTATGCTTATCACGGTTTACCAATTCAAATTTGAAAATAAGCTGCATATACTACTTACAATGATATTGTAAGTACTTTATAGAGTAATATTAGTTTTTACATCTTTTTTATTACTGTTATGTATTGAAAATATATTCACATGTATATGTTATGTATTTTCTACATGTAGGCATGTACATGTACTATTTGAACATAAATATATGGAATACTGTTTTCAAAATTTCAGATTTCCCTTTTCAACTTACATAATCAGTTGACCGAATAGTCTACAGAATCCTTGTCTGCCTTGGCAGTAGAGGCAATAAGTCTGCGTATCACGTTCAATCGCCTTCCCACTGCATCCTTTCATCACTTACAAACACGCCGAAGGCGCTATTGCGTGACTAATTTGACTGGATTGGAATCGGTAACAGATATCTTCATAATCAGCTCTAACCAAATTTGATTAACTTGAGTTGTATTCAACAATGAAAAACATTTGTTTGAATCAAATATGCTTCTATGACATTAGCAAAAAGCTCTTTTGATAAGAGTGATAAATGTTTCAATATTTTTAGAGTCCTCTCTGTTGATAATCTCAAAAAAAACTATATATATAATTTTATTTGATAATAACTAAACAAATAAATTTTCAAAATTTAAAATGCTATTTTTGCATATATTCAAATTTTAAAGCAATGCGAACACCACCATTGTATTCAAAGAACTTGAAACATGTTTGAGTCAATTTTTGCGATAATCTGATGATAAAATTTCGCTAAAAACATAAAAAATACATTTTTCTGAAAAAAAAACGCATTTTCAAATTTTGAAATGCTATTTATAGCATGAAGACAGTCAAATTAAGTAATGCAAATGGCACCACTGAATTCATCATGTCCGAAATGTGTAAAGGCCAGCATTTCATAAAATTCGCACACTTAGTTTAGGATATCCTGGGGGGGGCATAAATATGCCCCCCCCCACCGCCTGGAAGGTGGCTGAAGGGCCCACCGCCTGGAGGGTTAATTACTGGAAATAAAAACGCATATTATTATTGTAGTTATTTAAAGGTTATTAATAATTGTTCAATGGAAACGCCGTTGATTGCTTGACATCCACAGACATCAATCTCTCTGTTGGTTGACTGTCAGATATCTATGCACCTAGATGTATGTCGGTGCTATTCAATTTACAGACATCTGGCAACTATTCTTTATTGTTAAAACACGAAATAGGTTCTCGGAGTTTTATAAATCACTTGCAAACACGTCTGGCGCAAATCGGTGTGCAACAATTATGTTACAGAACTTTCGATTGATCTCGGCCTGCGGCATTAATCAATCACTCGTTCTGTAACCTACAATTGCTGAAATATCCAACACAGTGCGAGGTTTGTTTGTCAGGTGCAACGCAAACATGAGATTTTATTGTTCATGGAATTGCATGCCAACGCCTTTTCAACACTGGCTGATACCGTTCAATTTTATTCTTGACCAAAAACAACCTGGGGTCAATGATGAATCCACAGAATTAGATTGTTTAGGCGTATCACTCTGCTAGAAGTGCAAACTGATTCAAAATGATGGACATGCAGGAACTCAACAAGTGGGCAAAAAGAAATTTTCAATACCTTGCAGAGATAGGAAAAATTGTCGTGCGTCGCTTGCGGATTGATGTAAATTCCTTCAAGATGCTCCGATCGCCACGATTCCTTCAGATTCAAAGAATTCAGATTATTGCGCTAAAGTTTTCTCGATAATGTTGGGCCCTCCGATCATTATTTAAAAAGTTAGCAGGCGCACGAAAAGACGTTCAAACTTCTCTGTAGAACTTGACATCGTCTGTGTCTCTTTGCTGTGTGATCCGGTTGATAACAGCCACTGAAACTTCATACAATTTGTCGTGTTTAATGCTGAGCTGGCTGCTCATTGTTCGATTGCTGTGGTATTATGTCAGCAGATTGTGCCACTTCATTAATGCTACATGTTCCAATTATGCTTCCTTTCTAGTCAAACAGAAGAAGAGACGACTGGTCTAGTTCTGTGGATGAATCTTTCAAGTCTTTGACTAATGTTTCTGTGTCTCAACTGAAGAAAGATTTTCAAGCACAGCCACTTCAAACCAACCTACAAGCATCTGCTTCATCACTTAAGGCACTTGTACACGCAATCGGCAATTTTATTCATGTTGATGAAAGAATTAAGTGTACTGTCAATTGTGTCTTCACTTAACTGGCCTGGATGATATGAAAAATGATGGATATTTTCCTCGCGTAGTAAGAAAATAATGCTGTGAGATGTAGCATCACTGATCAAAGTTTGCCGTGGTGTTCGAGCTCACCCACGATTTCATTGATAAAGTGCAGTTTTTATTTTGATGAAAGCAATGTGAAAATGGCAAAGATATTTTATTGTTTAAAAGGCCTAGATGAGAAATAATTACCTGAATTTGAACCCATTTTAGTACGGTCCCTATCGTGGCGAAAAAGGGTTTACTTCAATGGACAAAAAACCTCAGAAATGACATATGATATAAGGCATAATTCACTGACATTATATGATAAGTTTCAAGAATATTCATTCAGTAGTTTCTCTGAAAAAAATTGTTGAAGATGAGAGCGGTAATACAGTAATTTAATGCATTACTATCAATCCAAGTGGAAGAAAAAATATTCGCATGAAGACTGATGAGTTATCAATTGATAAACACTCAACTCCCTCTGTAGAATTCACGACTATAAACAATTTCAGTGAGAATCAGAATTACGTGTACACTGAGGAGTTGGCTATTAATAAAGCTCACATCAACAACCCTGTTAGAGTAATTCACCAGGCTGAAACTACAGTATCGATCTATTTATTGCAAATAATTAACAGAGGGCATTTTAGGGCCAACTGTAATTGATCATCGCATGTCTATCAATGTCAAAGATGTTGTCAATGTGCATTACATAACACTAGTAATATGTTGTTTGTTTTTATTTGCTTAAGCCAATTTTATATCAGATTTTCTGATAATTCATATTTATTTTTTCTGTTGTATCATGTAATCTCTTCTACCGCAAAATTACATATAGGCCCTACACGTTAGATTATTGCCAAGCTTGGCAGTTGCGTCTGGCGTGGCCGGGCAACGGTGGGCATAGCAACGATGTACATGTTCAACCATAGCCACGCCCGTACTTATTACAAAGGAGCAATCTAACTGTATGATCACAAGAAAAGACGCAGTTCATTTTTTTGTTCAGAAAAGTCATTTCGATACTTAGTTGAGTTTATCATTCTTCTGATCAGCTTAATGTAATGTTACTATTTATAAATTTATGATTTGGACTATCTTCATAACATTTCATACATTACAATGTTCTTATCTACTGATATATTTATCAGTAGCCATTTTTCGTTGGTAAAACGAGACGATAGAAAGTTTCTTTTGATAAGCTGAATGAAGTTTTATCACTAAATTAGGACGGTGCCTTCAGATTCTATTGAAGAGTCTGTCTATGACCTCTCTGGTTCCTACACATGTACATTATGCCTCTTTGGTTGGAAGTGTCACATCTTTGACCGGCATGTATTACATCCGTTCAGTCATTCATTCACTTACAATCCATGTGGTCTCAAAAAGAAAACTGATGGTTTGCAAGTAATTTGCTGATACAGCGCTTGCTGATAGTGTGTCTGCAAGCGATTTGCAGATCGAGTTGTAAGGAATGAAAACGACACTGTAGCAGCATATGCAAAGTCAGTGTGCAACAAATAAGAATTTCTCTGCTTCACCGCCTGGCAAACAGAGAAATCGCGAGTCAGCGATCTATTCATTTTTCAGCACGGCGGAGACGAATTGCACGGTTTCAGCACGCTGTCATACTTTGATGCTTTCATCAACAATTCAGGAAATTATTTGCAGATAGCGCTTCAATCTATTCATCTTATCATTACTCTCCTTCAACAGGAAAAAGAATTATCCGATAGAACGTCTTCATAGCGTATTCCTTGATGAAATGACGCTATGTAAATTAGACTGAGCGTCACAGTAGAGCGCTTTGGATAATTTTGGTAGATAATTTCTATTGATAATAATTCGATTTCTATGGCTTGTCGAAAGTTTCATTGCAGAAATCTCAAGGTGAGGGCTATCTTAGCGTCATCATAGCGTTGTTCATCGAAATATTTGCAGGTGTTTCGGAATAACTCCATACAGTGGCGGCTCGTGGGTACTTCCTATGAGGAGGCAAAAAATGAAAAATTAGAAATTGGATTTTAACTATGAAGCAAAAGGCAGAAGTAGTTTGACACGCTTCACAAATGGATATTTTAAAATCAATTAATTCCCAAAATTAAAGGTATGTGCTCGCCAAAATAAGTCATACAATATAGGCCTGGTAAATTATAATGTAAGATAGGGCCTACTTTGAAAATGACAACACAGAATAAGTTTAGCATGGCATTGTAATGCTTCTTTATTTGTACAAAAATCCTATTCGTCTCTGCTTCTCCTGAACTTTTCCTGAATAGATAAACGTGAAAACGGCTTTTCGAGAATGCTGTCCACATAGGAAACCTCCTCTGCTGTGCATATTTCATTCGCAGCGGACGCCATATCGAAGCAGCAGTACTGAACGTCGAACGCGAATAATGGCTGAGGCATGCCTCCCTTTCACATTGTAAACAAGCAGCTGAATGCATCAGCCAATCACGTGTCATCAAAGTTCTCTACCGCGTATAACACTGTGAGGTGAGGCACGCCTCCCTGTGTAGTGATACAGCGAGTTTGATATCTGCGCTGCTCGGCTGAGGCGTGTTGCCGTGTGATCAATGTTACTATCTTAATGAATTAAACAAAATAGAGTAGAAAAATGTCAGGAATATAAAATATCTTGCCGCAGAAAATCATGGGGAGGCAATGCCTCCCTCGCCTCCTCTGACGAGCCGAGCCGCCACTGACTCCATACTTAACCATTGTAAACACAGAATTAGATTGTTTAACCGCATCACTTTGCTAGAAGTACAAACTGATTCAAAAAGATGAAACATCCAAAAACTTACTAAGTGGGCAAAAAGAAATTTTTAATACCTTGCAGAGATAGGAAAAACAGTCGTGTATTGCTTGCGGATTGGTGTGAATTCCTTCAAAATGCTCCGATCGCCACGATTCCTTCAGATTCGAAGAATTCAGATCATTGCGCTAGAGTTTTCTCGATAATGTTGGGCCCTCCGATCATTATTTAAAAAGTTAACAGGCGCACGAAAAAACGTTCGCAAACTTCTCTGCAGAACTTGACATCGTCTGTGTCTCTTTCTGTGGTGTGATCTGGTTGATAACAGTCACTGAAACTTTGACCAATTTGGCGTGTTTAATGCTGAGCTGGTTGCTCGTTGTTCGATTGCTATGGCATTATGTCAGCAGACTGAGCCATTTCAGTGACGTTACATGTTCCAATTATGCTTCCTTTCTAGTCAAACAGCAGAAGAGACGACCTGTCTAATTCTGTGATTGTAAATATCAATTGTTCTATTTCTATGTTCTGAAATAAACGTCTGCATACAACCACAGTGCGATAAAAAATTTTAACAGCCATGTAGCAATAAATTCTACGATAATACAGTCCGTTTCATAAAAAGTGGATCATCCTATAATTTGACTAAATAAAACATAAGTATGATACAGAAAGCATTTTTCATGTTATTTCATGTCCCTAATATATTTAAATGTCCTTATATAATCTGATAAGCTATGATACAGAAACGGTTCTTAAGAAGCTAATATTTTGTGGCCCTACCCTTATTGTCAATGACATTACCAATTCGTCTAGGCATTGATTCGATGATATCGTTGATTTTTGACTGATCTACCTTTCTCCACTTTCTTTTTAACAGTGACGTAAGTTGTGATACGCCATCTGTAGGTAGCAGTGAACGACGAACGTTACGTTTTAGAATACTCCATACATTTTCTATGGGATTCAGATCAGGAGAACGAGCTGGCCAAGATAATGTCCTAAGCCCTAATTGAGACTTGCATAAGTTGACTCTACTACTCCTGTGACACGTAGCATTATCATCCATGAATAACCAAGTCGATGGATGACCAAGTTGATCGATCATTTGGCCAATGTTCATTCGTAAAACATTCACATAGCGTTCAGAATTCATGGTTCCTTGCTGTATGTGAAGTTCAGAGCGGCCATTGGTCCAAATGCCAGCCCAAATCAGTAGAGTCGCACCACCTTGTACCTGGGGACGATGTAAATGTCTCGGAATTTCCTGATCAGATTTTATCCATAATCTCAATCTACCATCACTATCCTTCAGACGGACTGATGCCTCATCAGACCAGACAACCCGATCCCATTGATTTCGCCAGTGACAATGACTCATTGCCCATCTGAGACGTCTTTTTGTATGCTGATCTGATAATTCGATCTGAGAGGGCCTCTTACAGCTCTTGAAATTCGACTCAATAAGTCTTCTACGAATAGTGGACTTAGAAATAGACGAGACTAGTGCAGCCATCTCAGTTAACGAGAGACTTGGATCAACTTTAACAAATCTCAAAATTAGGCGGTCTGTACGTTTGGATGTTTTGCGTGGACGGCCAGAGCCCTCTTACGACAGAGTCGAAAATCATCATTATGTCATCGATGCACATTTGTGTAAGGGACATTTAGTCGCTTGCTTGTAGCTCGCAAAGAAAACCCTAGTTCTAAGAAGGCTGACACTTTGCCTTTTGTGAATGCGATCTCGTTATTGTTCATTTGTGCTTTGTATTGTTTTCAACCGGTAAGAGATAGATTTCTAGCTGAATCAATCAGGAGTGCTGCCAACACCACCGCAACGAAGTCAGGAAGCTATGGAACATGAAGTCTAGTTAATCACATGTAGCAGTTACGTTATTGTTGATGAATAAGGGTGCTATACTGGCTCTGATTGACCGATTTTTTTTATTTTTGTTTTGCTTGATAGCTTTTGGCTTGTAGAACAACATATTACATAACAAAGGAAACAAATGTAATTTTATAAGAGTGAGGTATGATTTTGTGTAACATTGCTACTGTAAATGAAGATCAAACCCTGTGGGAAAGGATCATGCTAATCGCCGGCAATGATTAGCAGGCTAAAAGCATGCCGGATTTCAGTACTTTTTATTCAGCTTTTCGCCAAGTATGAAGCCGGTCAATATCTGATTTTTCGTAAGCTATTCGCTTGCAATAATACCTATTTTTAGCTAGATAATTTTAGGTTCGTACTCGCCATTTGTAAAATTGATAAATTAAAAACAATTCAGGACCTGTTAAATTATGATTAGCATGCCTGGGGAAGCAAACATATCCAATTAGACGATGCTGGTTATTGTCAAGAGCCTTTTGTGAATGAAATCCTGAGGAATATCAAGTGTATATCAACTTCGCTCAGGATTCCAGAGAATAGAGGCTTTAACAAGCAATTCAGGGGCATTCAATGGCATTAGAACGACATAAAGATTCAGAAAAATCAGCCGAACAATGTCAAAAGATGCCGATGTTAGATATATTTGACCATGATCAAATTTGATTTCGAAGAATATCTGAAAACCCACCTGAAATATGAAGAGAACTGTTTATAAGGCATGTATGAATGAGATGAAGTCATATAATTATGATAGTAATACAACTACTACAAATACATTATGTAGTAGCTACATCAAAATACCAAATAAACATAATGCATGTTGTGTATACTTCCCATCTACTAGTACTCATTCTATGTACATAAAGTTCCGAAAAAAATTGAAAACTTAATCGCAGATATACGCATTTGTCTGATACTAGGGAGTGAAGCAACACTGCGTTGATCAAACATCTCCAGAATATCAATTTTCTTTATCACATGCAGGAAGACAGCCGGATGAATGATATATAAACCAATCAAGGCCAATGCAAATGTAAGTGATTAGTGACGACATTGAAAATCGCGATTGAAAGGTCATCAACCTCCGTCATGAAATCACAGTAAAATCAAGACAAATTATTCCAGTCATTTTTGTCATGTTTCCTATGACGGAGTGACTATCTATGCGAAATCTAGAAACCTTTTGAGAATTAAACTTTTTATTTCATATTACATCTGTAATGACTGTCTATCATACTAGTCAAGTAAGAAATGTGCTGTTTCATTCAAGTTGCTAATTTTGATATCGACATGGCTTTCTCAAATATCACATCTCAGATTTTCAAGTCACTATCTATAATTAATTGATAACCAGTGTGTTTAAGCGGATCAAAATTTATCTTTCGCTCGCTTCATTGCTAATTTGCCCAAAATCACTTTATCACTCGCCCACCCCTCATTTCCTCGTAATCGCCCTTTCGCTTTCTCACCTCTCAAAACCTTCACAAAATGCCGCTCGCTCTAACACACTGGATAAGACATACAATTGTGTGAACTATCATTCCCTTACTCGATCAACTTTAAGTTATAACAATATTTACGAAATGTTGTATGATGACAAAAAGTATTAATCCAACGCAACAATTTTACATTAGACACAATTCCTTGTAAATGTATTTAACAACAGGTTTTAATAGATTCCTAGATCAAGTTAGAGAAATTATATCTACAGGAGTTATAGCTTTTAACGAAACAGAACAAAGCGACTTAAGGTAAATATTTGCTCATTACTGATTTATATTACAAAACGGAATCTATGTAAACTTCAGACCGAACAAAAATGTCATGCGCATAACTGAAAGCAGTCATGTCAAGTATTTCACCTAAATCATCATCCAAACAAATAGAACTTATAACACCATCTGGTTTCACATTCTCACTATGCCTTCGTTTTTGAGTCTGTTTGAGTCTTTCGTCGATTTGCAACGTTTGATGGCATCTATAACTTCGGCTTCCGTTCCACTTCCAGGTAATCTTCTTACAACAGCATCTACAGATGAAATTCGTGTATAAAATTGACTTTAATCAATATTTGCACTCAATATATGCACATAGAAATACAAACAACGGATTTTTCATGCTTTGAAAATTCCCAAGACACCAATTTTTTAAAATCAACTTTTTTCTTTTTACCATAGGCGAAGTGATTACATCTTCTACTATTGATCAATATTCAGATCTGGTGATACAGTAGTAGGATATTCTTAATGAATACACTGTTAATCCTCCCATTCTCTCTTTGATTGAAATAATACAATGAAAGGTCTGAAACTTAAAAGTTTACACTAAATATTAAGATGTTAGTTAACAGCAATTAACAGAAATATTTCCTTACATGATATTAACGGCCTGAGTTTTTCTAACACTGAAATGTTATAACAACGCTACCATTTCATCGTTACTTGGTTAGTCTAGATTTCCAGGCAGAACACTTACTTTTGATACCCTTTGCAATGGTTGCAGGAAATTTCGTGCAGCCACAAGACCCGTCCCAATTTAATTTGAGGATCACATCATTTGAAAAAATGCGTCGCACACAATTAAAAGTAAACTTGGACGTTGTAGTTCCACCAATAACTGCCATTGTTATCAGCCTGAAATGATGTTTGGACAATTATTCTACGTAGAAGGATTGAGAAGCAAAGCCTGTTATAAGTATAACAACCTGTGGAGATTGTTATAAGTATAACAACCTGTATAAACCTGTGAAGATATAAAAGTATAACAACATATAACAACAGTATAAATTACTTTTACAACAATGAATGACTTTATATTTGTGTGACGGTGAAATAAAAATTGTATCAGAGTGGATATGAATTTGTAATGCACGAAAGTATGGAGCTGTAAATGTGAAACATCGTTTTTTTTGTTTTCTAAGTATTTCTTATTTCTAATCATAAAATATGTACATATATAGTACATTGATATGAATAGGTCGTAATTTGTTAAAATTCAAAGATATGAGAGTATATACTTACAAAGCTGTCAAATTTTTGATGGTCTTCCCGTATCTCTGTATCAAAGTTCATTACTGCCTCCAACGAAAACCAATGGCAATCGATTCCGTATTTCGTTGTTATCACCGCGATTGATTTCCATTACAAATTCTCTAAGCAGCACTTGCTCTTTTCTTAGTTCTTCTTGCATCTTCACCAATGCTTCTGTCCTTGAGTTTATCAAATTCAATTTCCTTACCAGAAAAGATGTGAGTGACTTACTCTGCTTTTCTGACACATGTACATCTTGTCCTACATCGCTGATTGGCGACGACTGATTGACGCTGATCGGTGGAAGATCTGTTTCGACACTTTTAGTTGTGCCACAACTATTACTTGAGATGCAGTTCTCATTCTTACTTTTCTTAGTGGATGTTTCATCCCCGCTGGTGAGGATCTGATTTAATGGCTCATAAATTATTCGCTTTCCAACATGAAAACGTGGTATTCTAATTAATAGGTCGGGTAGCTTCTTCTTCTTTTGGTTCAAGAGTGCAAGGCATCTATCCTCCGTATATTCCAAATCATCTGCAGTAAAACCAAACTGAATAACGGTTGCGTTGTACGTTTTTTCCAGCGTATTCTGACTTATTATCAATCTTTGCAGATGGATTACCTTCAATTTGCTTAAGGTGCGTTGGAGATAGGGAAGTATCTGATGTTTTGACAATTGCAATAGTTTCATCTACTTCGAAATACACCAGGGCGTATAAACATAGGTCAAACGGGAGCATTTCCTGAAAACATGAGGGTAACTTAATTAAGGTAACGGAATCACCAGAAATTCATTTTTTTCATTCAATAGGATGCATTTACCAACTGGCAAAACATCTCTAACCTTGAGCCTGGTAAGTGAGTAATAACCAACATTCAATGTTTGTCTTTTTCTTGTATTTTTTTGTGTAGTTTTTTGTTTTTTTAATGGTTTGATTTGTTGTGATTTTTATAGTATGGTTTTTTTTGTAAAAGACTTTTTTTTTTTTTTAATTTTGTTTAATGTAATGTTAGTTTTAATATTTTTTATATTTTATTGTTTTTTTATTAAAAATTTTAATGTGTATTTTAATTTATAGAGTTTGTAGTCTTTTTATATTTTTGAATAAGAATAGTATATACCGTGGAATTAATATAATTAGGGATGTATAGTTATATAATTAAAACCTAAATTTTATTTTAAGTTTTTATTATTTTATTGGTAATTTATGAGAATAATATAGTATGTAGAAGTAATATGTTTTATGTTTTTTGTATTGTTTTTAGTTATAGAGTGTTGTTTTGGTAATTTTTTTGAAAGTCGTTTTTATGGTGTTATTAAGTTATGTATATGTGTGTTTAGAAAATTAGAAATTATTTTTATTTTATTTGATTTTATTTTTTTGATTTGATTGTTAAGTTGTATTTTTTGTTTTTATAAAGTGTTTTTTTTTTTGTTTTTTTTTAGTTTTGGTGTTATTTGTTTTTTTGTATGGTTTTGTTTTTGTTTGTTTTTTTGAATTTTTTTTTTTTTTTTTTTTTAATGTTTTTTATTTAAGTATAATATTTTTTTATTTGTTTAATGTAGTTTTTTGTTATTTTGATGTTTTTTTTTTTTTTTTTTTGTTATGTTGTTTTGTTGGTTAGTTTTTTAGGTTTTTTTTTTTTTTTTGTATTAACTGTTGTGTTTAAGTTTGGATGGGTTTATGTTTTTTTTTTTTGTTTATTACGTGTTTTTTTTTAGTCTTTAAGTCATTTTATTTTTGTTTTTTGTTAATTTTAGTTTTGGTGTTGTTTTTGTTTATGTTGATGTTAGTTAAGTTTTTTTGGGTTGTTTTCGTTAAACAGGTTTTAAGTTGTTTTTTGTTTTGTTTTAAGTTTGAAGTAATTTTTTTGTTATATTTTTTTTTTATTTTCTTGTATGTTTGTGTTATTTTTTTAATTTTAGTTATATTGTATTTATTTTTTTTTTAATTGTGGGTTGTAGTAAAGTTAATTTGTATAATATTTTGTTTTTCCCTTGTTTTTTATTAATTTGTTTGTTTGTTATGTTTATGTTTTTTTGTTTTTTTTTTAAGTTTTGTTATTTTAAGTTGTTTTTTTTTTGTTTTAAGTGGTTGTTTTTTGTTTTTTTAATTTAATTTTGTTTGTTGTTAAGTTTTTTTTTTTTTAATCGGTTTTTTTGTTGATTTTTTGTGGGTTTGTTTTTTGTTTATTGTTTGGTTTTTTTTTTTTTATGTTTTTAGGTTTATTTTTTTGTTTTTATTAAGTGTTTTTTTATTTTGTGTTGTTTTGTTGGTTGTTGTTTGTTTTTTTATTTGGTTTTTTTTTTGGTTTTTTTGGTTTAATGGTTTTTTTGTTGGTGTTTTTATTATTTTTTAATTTTTTTTTTAGTTTATGGTTTTTTTTATTAATTAGGTTGTTTTTTTTTGTATTTTTAAGTATGTTTTGTATTTTTGTTGTTTTGTTTTTTTTGGTTTTTTTTGTAGTTTTTTTTTTTGTTTAATATATTGTTTTTTTTTTTTGTTTTTATAAAGTATATTGTTGTTTTTTTTTATTTTTTTGTTTTTTGCTAGTCTTTACTGGTGTATTTTTTGGTTTTGTTTTTTTTAGTTTTGGTTTTATTTTTTTGTTTTTTTTGGTTTTGTTTAAGATTGGTTTTATTTTGTTATTTTTATATGGTTTTTTACTTTTTTTTAATGTTTATTAGGTGTTTTTTTTAGTTTTGTTTTAATGGGAGTTTTTTGAGTAAGGTTTTTTTTTATTTATTCAGTTTTTTGTTTTAATTGGTTTTTTTTTTTGTTTTTATTTATGTTTAGTTTTTATTTTTTTGTTGGGTTGGTGAGTCGTTAGTTTTTGTTGGGTTGTTGTTTTTTTGGTTTTAATTTGTTTGTTTTTTTTTTTGTTTTTTTATTTATTTTTGTAAAATTGTTGTGTGGTTTGTTTTTGGAGTTTTTTTTTTTGTTATTTGTGGTTTGGTTTTGTATTTTTTTTTGTTTTTTGTTTTAATGTGTAGTGAGTTTGTTTTTTTTGTAAATTGTTTTTTTTTTTTATTTTTTTTTTTTTTGTTTTTTAGAGTTTTTTTTGTGGTTTTTATTTTTTTAAGTTTTTTTTTATATCGGATGTAAGTTTAACTGTTTTTGTGTTAATTTATAAAGTTTTAGTTGTTTTTTTGTTTTGTAGTTTTTAGTTTTTAGTTTTTTTTAGTTGTAGGTTTGTTTTTTGTTGTAAGTTTTGATTTGTTTTAAGTTGTTTTTTTTTTGTTGTTTTTTGTTATGGTAGTTTTTTTATTTTGGTTTTTGTTTTTTTTTGCTGTTTTTTTTTTTTTTTTGTTTTTTTTTTTATTTTTTTTAAATTTTATTTGTTTTTGTTAATTATTATGTAGTTTTTTTATTTTTTTATTTATAGTTTTTTTTCTTTTGGGTAATGTGTTTTTCTTTTTATTATTTTTTATTTATTTTTGTGGTTTAGTTTTTTGGATTTAAGTTAGTTTTTTTTTTTTAAGTTTTTTTTGTTTTTTTTTTTTTTTTTTTTGTTTTGTGTTTAGTTTCTTTTGTTTGTTTTTTTGTTTTGTGTTTTTTAGTGTGTGGGTTTTTTTTTTTTGTGTTTATGGTTTGTTATGTTATAGGTAGTAGTTTTTTTTAATGTTTTTTTTTTTTTTGTTTTTCCTTTTTGAGTGATGGTTTAATAATAGTTATTTTTTTTATTGTTTTGTGTTGAGTTTTTTAAGGTTTTTTAGTTTTTTGATTTTTGAGTTTATTTTAAATTTGTTTTTTTAATGGTTGTTTGTTTTATTATTTTGTATTTATTGTGGGTTTGTTTTTGTCTTTTTTTGAGTTTTTTTTTTGGTTTTTGAGTTTTTTTAAGTTTTTTTTTGTTTGTTTTTGTGTTTTTTGTTTAATGTGTTTTTGGGGTTTTTGTTAATTGTTTTTTTATATGTTATTTTTTTGATTTTTTTGTGTTTTGTGTTGTTTAAAGTTTATGAGTTTTTTTTGTTATTGATTGGTTTTATTGGTGTATGTTTTTTTTTTTGTTTTTTGTATGGTTTGTTTTTTTTTTTTTTATTACTTTTCTTATAATACAGTGTTTTTTTTTTTTTTTGGTTTTTTTTAGTTTAATTGTTAGTTTTGGTTTTTAATTTCGTTTTTGTTTTGTTTTATTTTTTTTTTTTGTTTTGTGTTGGTGATTTTTTTTTTTGTGTTGTATGTAATTTTTTATTTGTTTTTGTTAGTTTTTGTTTATTTGGTTGTTTTTTTGTAGGTTTATTTTTTTTTATGTTGTGGTGGTTGTTTAAGTGGTTTTTATTGTTTATTTTTTAGTTTTTTGTGTTTATTTTTAATTTTTTTTTTTTTTTGTTTTTTTTTTGTTTAGTTTTTTTTTTTTTTTTTATTTAATGTTTTAGGTGTTTGTTTTGGATTTTGTTTGTTTATTAGTTTTTTTTTTTTAATGTTTAATCAGGTATTATAGTGTTTGTTGTGGTTTGAGTGTTTTTTTTTTTTTTGTTAGTTAATGTTTGCGTATGGGTTATTGTTTGGGGTTATTTTTTTTTTTTTTTTATTTTTTTGTTTTGTAGGTTTTTTTTTTTTTTTGTTTTTTTTGTTTTTGTTTTTTTGTTGAGGTTTTTATAGTTTTAAATGTTTTTTATGTTTTATTTTAATGTGTTTTTTGTTTTATGTTTATGGTTTTTTTTTTTTTTGTTTTTTGTTTTTTTTTTTTTGAGTTTGTTTAGTTTTTTATATATTTTTATTTTTTATTGTTTTTTTTTGTAGTAAAGTTTTTAGTTAATTTTTTTTTGTGTTTTTTTTTTTAAGGATTGTTGTTTTTTTAACGTAAGTTTTGTTGTTGTTTTTTTTTTTTTGTTTTTTTATGTAAGAGTTTGGTTTATGTTTGTTCTTTTTAAGTTTTGTTGTGTTTGTGGTTTTTGGGTTTGGTTGTTTGTTTATTGTTCGTAAAGTTTTTTTTTGTTTTTTTTGGTTATTTGTTTTGAGTTTTTTTGTGGTTTGTTTTATTCGTTGTTTTTTTTTTAAAGGTTTAAGTGTTGGACGTTTTTTTTTTTAATTGTTTTTTTGTTTGTATGTTTTAGTGTTTTTTTTATAATGTGTTTTTTTTAGTTTGTTTAGTTTTTATTATTTTTTTTTTAGTTTTAAATGTGTTAGGTTTATTAGTTATTTTTTTTTTTTGTTTGTTATTTTTTTTAATGGGTTTTTTTTGTTTTGTTTCGTGTTATTTTTGTTTTTTTGTGTTTATATAGTTTTGGTGTATATAGTTTTTTTTTTTTTTGTTTTTTAGAGTGTGTTGTGGTTTTTTTGTGTTGTTAAGTAGGGTATGTTTTTAATTGTAAGTTTTTTGAGTTTTATGTGTTTGTTGTTATTTTTTTTTTTTACGTTGTGTTGGTTTGTAGTATATCTTTGTTTATTTTTTGCATTGTTTATGTTTTTAAGTTTGTTTTTATTAGTGTATTGTTTTTAACTGATGTTTGGGTTGTTTTTTTGTTTTGTTTATGTTTTTAAGGTTTTTTTTTTTTTTATTTAATGTTTTTGGTCTTTTAAGTAAAGTTTATTTGTGGTTTTGGTTTTTTTGATGTTTATCGTTTTTATTTTTTTGTAATTGTTAATTGTTTGTTTAACTTAATGTTTTTTGTTTTTTTTTAGTTTAGTATTTGTTACGTGGTTTTGTTTTGTTATTTTTTTTTTTTTTTTTTTATTTTTGTTTTTTTTTATAAGATTTTTGTAGTGTTTGTGTTTTCACTTACTTTACAGTCAGTTTTCAGTTACTTTTCAGTTAGTTTTCAGTTAGATTTCAGCTAGTTTGGAGTTAGTTTTCAGTCAGTTTTCAGTTAGTTTTCAGATATAGCTTCCAGTTAGTTTTCAGATATAGCTTCCAGTTAGTTTTCAGTTAGCCTTCAGTTAGTTTTCAGCTAGTTTTCAGTTAGTTTTCAGTTAGTTTTCAGTTAGTTTTCAGTTAGTTTTCAGTCAGTTTTCAGCTAGTTTCAGTTATTTTTCAGTTAGCTTTCAGTTAGTTCTCACTTGGTTTACAGTCAGTTCTCATTTAGTTTTCATCTAGTTTTCAGCTAGTTTTCAGTTAGTTTTCAGTTATTTTTTCAGTTAGTTTTCAGCGATTTTTCAGTAATTTTTTCAGTTATTTTTTCTTTTCTTTTTTCTTTTTTCTTTATTATCTCCTTTATTTTTTTCTTTTATTTTTTCTTTATTTTTTTTGTTTAGTATTTTTCTTTTACTTTTTTCTTTCATTTTTTTCTTTTCTTTGTTCTTTGTTCTTTTATTTTTTTCGTTTATTTT
>CAJQUW010001196.1:0-54374 GCA_907163375.1 Prostheceraeus crozeri
GTTTAAGAGCATAATAGGAGATATAGCAAAATATATCATTATTATTATTTTTGGAGCAATTGCAGAAAGAACTATTGAAGAGCAAACTCATTAGGCTCAAAACAATTTTCAAACACATCATCATGCTTCATTAGCGACAATTAATGTCTACGATAGCAGAATCAAAGTCAACCATTCAAAACGTTTCATTAAATTCATAAAAAGAATTTTGTCAGCATTACCGGGTCTCAAAGCAATTCGATTTCTTTGGAAAAGTGTCCCAGTGATGCTTAACACTCTCTCTCATGGCGCACTGATCTGCTGAATCGAATGTAGTTTGTGAGCCACGGAGGCCAGTTTTGGGAAATGGTCTTGGTATTGATTCCACCATTTGAGTGGATTCGCACACGAGTGAGGTGTCGGGAAAGAAAGAAACAATGCTAATTCCTTCTGAATCATGTCGTTTTCGTTGTCAACTACAAATATTGCGACTTCAGGAGTATTAAAAGCAAATAAAAGCAACCTAAAGTGCTGAAGAGGCCTTGGTGGATCATTTTCTTTCATTTTTTGTTGGAAAACCAAGTAGACAAGATGGAAATAATTTATATGCTTTATTAATTTTGGCCTCCTCTTGGGCCATAATCAGAAGTTTGATTGTGATCATTCTCCTCTTCTGATGATGGCCTAAGAGTAAGCCGAAATTGATAAAGTATAAAGAATTATTGCGATCTTGTCTACTTGGTTTCCCAACAAAAACTTAAAAGCAACCTACTTCGAAATGTCTTCCAATCGTGTCGCACATCATACGTGCCATGCATCATTCGAGAGCTTTAGTCCGGCAGCCAGAACGAGTTTCTGCAGGGAACGAGCGCGGAAAGTGTGACTCTCACAGACTGATGTACACCCTCTGCCTACTACGAATCTGCACGTCTAGTCAGTTCCTGTTCATGTCAGACAGAATCAAAGAAAAACACATGCAAATCCAATGGGACGCAGATTGAAGTTTTTGGCTAAAATGACATTTTGTATGTTTTCTCTGATTAAACTAAAAGTGCTAAGCCCAGAGTTATAATTTTTGACATGAAATGTCTTTAGATCATTTTCTATGATGTTCATGTACTATTATCATGCATCTAATTGGCAATGTATGTGAGAATGTGGTTGAATGTGGATAAAGTTTGTCAAAATGTTTGTATTTGCCGACATTAAGAGGCTCGTCAGATATAAATGTGTTTAGCTTTATAGACAGGGGTGCATGAAGATGAAAGGAAATGACCTGAAAACATTCTATACCAAAAATTATGACTCTGGGCTCAGTACTTTTCGTTTAATCAGAGAAAACATAGAAAATTTCATTTTAGCCAAAAACTGCAATCTGCGTCCCATTGGATTTGCATGTGTTTTTCTTTGATCCTGTCTGTCAAGAAGAGGAACTCACTAGAACTCGGCAGACGTGCCGATTTGTAGTAGGCATAGGGTGTACATCATTCTGTGAAAGTCTCGATTTCGGTCTGTTCCCTGCAGAAACTCGTTCGGGCTGCCGGGCTACTTACATTTTCAAGTTTCAAATGAGCTTTGATTTGCTTGCATCCATGATGGTTCTTTGATCGACAGAGGTCAAACCTAAAAATCGCTTGCTTTGTTAATCGCAATTTTTCAATTAGAAAGCACGTGAGCATCATAAATAATCAAACACGAGGAAAACGAGCACTTTCTAAAATCCAAGCTATCATTTGATAAATTGCTCACCGAAATCGATGGCTTAGAAAAGAAATAGTGGTATCGCAAATGTCTGACGATATCGTTGATTTCATTGACTAAAATAATCATTCTCACTCTTCCATCAAAAACGTCGGTGTTCTGAGGATTCTGTAGATTCTGAAGACACTAAACACTACAATCTTTGATGGAAAAGTGAGAATATGACATTTTCAGACAATATGTTGTGATGAAATTTAAATATATCACTGATTGTTTTCTACTCTACCGGTGTCTATGAGCCATATATCAAAAGAAAGCTCAGAAGATGCACGTTTTCTTCTCTGATTCATTATGAGTATTTCTTATTAACTATTTTGCTATCATCATTATTACTTGCATGCCTTCTAATTGAAAAAATATTCAGCAATGTTCATTCTTTGACCACAGTTACCAAACAAAATAGCGGACACAAGTTTATCATAGCTAATTTGAAAGCTGAGAACGAAAGCTCTATAATGATATATGGCATGTTGATGTGAAACATGAGTGGAAGGCATGATGCTCCACTGATTTTCGACATAATTGGGTTGTTATTGGTTCGACACAATTCAAGCTCCGTCTGCATGCACAATTGCAGCTCCGTCTGCATGCACGATTGCACTCTGGATGAAATTTAATTTGTCACCCAATAGCTGATTCTCAACGACATGATTTATAAATCTCGTATACAATCCAAGGAAAATCAAATAAATCCGCTGATTTCATTCAAGAATTTTGAAAAGTTTTGCATTTATCTGAGATGAGAATACAAAGAATGCAATGTAAAAAATGGATCGCTATTGTCTAATGCCAAGAAAGATCGACAGATTGGCGGTATAAATCACTGAAAAACGCTTGCCCTTCATCATCCTAGAAAATAGTGGGGTCTTGTGAATAAACAAGAAGAAAGTACATCCACTGAGAGAAATGACAATAACCGTGAATATTTACCGACATCGTTTAGGCATCGCTGTCATACAATGCCAGTCCATGACGCTCTATTGTTTTCAATATCCATGCCCGGTCTAGTCCTTCATGATTATAGAGAGTTTCCTCATCCAGAGTACCGGATGGCCTACCATTCATGCATTTTATGCATGCTATGTGGAAATTGAACAATACATCCTTAGTCTTAATCAACCGCTACAGAGACGCCAGCCACCGTCCCATCCTCGACTGACCGGTTTTGAATACACCGGCCGCCGGTTCCAACCCTGTCATGCATATCCAATGGAATGGTCACTTATGAAGAAAAGTCTTCTACATACATTTCATATACGAATGTTTTAGTTCCATGCTATGCACAAATCATCAATTTTATCAATCAATTTCTGTACTCATAATCACCCTTCATTGAATTCAACAATTTTGGCGTAATTCGGTAAAATTTCCAAAAATTCAAAACCATAGAGTAATCATATTAGGTAGAGTAGCAACTCAGCAATCATTAAATCCCCTTTGTTCAGGGATGCGGAGTCCTATCATTTTGATAGGACTACGACTCCGACTCCGCGTGGCAAGTATATATAGCCTAGTTTTTTTAAAAAAATAACTGGTAACCTACACTATAGATCATTATAGGCTTACCTGAACCTATCTTTAGTGACCATTGCTGTATCAATTATCAATCATTTTCGATGAAAGCTTATCAAATGTCGCTTTAAGTTGGATGGAAACGACTCGGCTCTCCCATCTTGTTGATGTGTGCTTCACACGGTCTTTCTCCAGTCTCTACTAGGCACGAAAATCCCCATCCTTCTCCAAAAAATATGAGTACACTTTTGATTTTAACATGTGCTTTAGAGGAGCAATTACACACGTTTAACGTGAGGAAGAGGTTATGTTCTCAAATAAACTAGCATTTCGTTTTTGTCTCTGATGTGACCTTCGGTGCGTAGGTGTGATCGAGGCTAGGAAGGCTTGTCTTCTCTATTAAATGACCGAGTGAACAGATCATTTTTTCGCTATCACGGTTCATTCCCTCAACTATTACAAGCTTTGCATGCATCAGTGTCTCTGTACTTTTGTTTGACGGAGAAAGTTGACATCAAAACAGTGACAGCTATGCACAAGGAAAAATAATATGTTTGTATTATATTTCGGGTGTAGTTATAGGCCGGAGTCCGGAGTCCTATCCTTTGATAAGACTCCGACTCCGCATCCCTGCTTTGTGTATACAGTTTCGATTTTATTAAATGAACTCGAATGAGACACAGTATTAGCCTACATGTGAGATATGCAATTTTTTTGCACTTTTAGAGAAATTTTGGATTTGACTGATCATGATAGCAAATCAGAAGGAATAATAGCATTTTGCAAATCCTTAGTGTCATGTCAACCTGTGTGGAGAGGTAACATGTTTTGTTAAATTAGCAATCCGATGCATGTCCGATGGGCTACTATCACTTTACTACATAGCCTCATCAATAAGAGCACTTTCTTGAGCGTGATCATATTGCAAGCTATAACCTGCCACCGGAAGAGCAAAACAAAATAACCACTGACAATGATCACAATTGATTAAAAGATGTCCGCATTACTATTCAGATTTGAGTGAATATAGAATTAATTATACCGGTGAAAATGGAATTATAAACTTGAAATTTCAATCAAGAAAGCGCAATAAGATGTCGAAGTTTTTATGAAGACTTGCATTATAATGCAGCTAATCAATTTCCTTTGATAATCAGCTTAATTTCCGCTTAATTAAGATACTTGTTAGCAAAAGTTCATTCCTTTTGATATCCAACCTGTTTCATACTACCTATAAAGGGGCTTCATCTCAGTAGTATGTAAACACAGAAACAATTTGCAAAAATTGGCTTTTTAAAGCTGCTCAAATAATTTTTGAACCGCAGGAACGTAATCTCCGCAAAACACTGAAACTTCTCATGTAAAAATTTCCACTGTAAACAGACACTTGTTTGAGTCGACACTCTACCTGCATACTCTTATGTTCAAAACTCTACCAAAATTTGTGATTTTTAACTTTGAATTGGAATTTATACATGTAGAACGGAGATGAACAGGTCAGAACAAATGAGTAATATTCGATAGTTCACACAAAATGCCTGTTGTACATTTAAATTTTTTCGCACTAATAATTTGCAAGTTCAGAAAGGGCGACCGAATCGGCCCGCCAAGAAATCGATGCGCTAAGTTTCCGGCATGGATAGGGCTTGCCTGTAAAGAATTGAGTGTTATAGAGGTAGGCTTGCATTTAATTACTCTATGTATTGAAAATATCAATCAAGACGCTGGAGATGAAATTAGTTAGAATATTTTCTTTCAATTATTTTTCTGGCCGATGCTTAAATTGATCGAATAATTCTACTTTGACTACTTCGTGTAGAGAAAAATGCATCCGCGGGCGACCGATTTTTCTAATGTATCATCAACCCTGTGGGAACGAATCTTGCGAAGCGCTGGCGGATGTCAGCTAAAGAATATCATGTTACATTTCAATCATATTTGGGGCATAGTCGTTGGCGAAGTTCACCGGCGACAATTCGCGAATTTGCGCTCTATGTGCCACCTTTTATTTTTGACTTTCTCTCTTCTTCAAATTCTCTCTAGTAATCCGCCTCAACTACTGATGCTCTATTTTCTCCATCACCCATTGCCATTGCCCACATATCGCTAATCTATCTAAGACATAAGTGCAGACTCTCACATTCTTTGTTAATTAGAAGAAAATAGAGAATCTGGTTATGTCAATTTGCACATCTCATGACTTTCAATCATTTACAACAATAACAAATATTTGAATAATTTCATAGTTTTTACTACGACATTTATAGAAGATAAACACTTTTTAATTTAAACTTACATGAATCAGAAAGAAAGAAATCCCTTTTTAACAGTTCAGACTGAGTATACAATTTACATATGTAGGTAATATACGAACATTTCTACTTGCTGCTAATTACTTGCTACAACATTCACTATCTCGTCGTTTTTGGCGAAAAATCAGCTCAAATTATTGTTACATTATATTGCCTCCTTGTACAAAATTTTCATACAAACTTTCTCGATTTCGATGCTGTCCTAAAGAGAGATAATTCAGTGTAGGAAAGAGATTCAAAATAGCTTCTGTACATGACGACCAAGCACACAATGTGCGGGATGAATAAAAAGAAGTAAATGCTTTTTACTTCCAATTTTAGAAGTAATTTCTTCAGTTCTGATGAATAAGGAAGTAGAGAAGTAAAAAGATTTTACCTCAATTTAAGAGCTTCTGCTTCTACGGCAAGCAAGTGATTCCGTAAAGAGTAATTACTTCACATCATTATGAATAAAGCTGATGCAATTGCTTCTAACTGAAGTAGTTACTTCCCAAAATTGAAGTCTCGTACCATACATGCTTGTGATTGGAGTAAAGGCTCGCGTAATGATTTTTAAGTGTATACATATTCGAGAAAATATTCAGCGGAAACACAATTGCACAGCGATGGCGGTTCATTAACATTCGAAACGAGTCTAAGAGAAAGGAATACGTGACGAGGCGGAATCCACAGAGGAACGAAGCGGATAACCATCGCCTTTTCCGTTTCACATCAGAAAATGCAGAATTTCTGACAACTGCATTCCTTCAAGATTGCAGTGAAACAAGAGGGGGTGCTTTGTCTCCGAAACAACAAATGGAAGTGACTTTACGGTATTTATCTGACCCTGGCTTCCGACGTTCTGTGGGGTTTCAATTAGGTATCACTCAGAGCGCCGTTTCGAAAACTGTGAACAAAGTTTTGAAGCTGATATCAGCCAAAGCGCACAACTGGATCAAATTCCCCTCCACAACAACTGAGGCCCAAGCAGCAATGGATCAATGGTTTCAGAAACACAGATTTCCGAGATGTGTCGCGGCCATCGATTGCACACATGTGCGAATTGAAAAACCTGGTGACAAATTTGGAGACGAATTTGTAAACCGAAAGAATTTCCAATCTTTTAATATTCAAGCAACATGTGACCAAGAGCACAAATTCACCACTGTCGACTGTGGATTGCCTGGTTCTGTTAATGACAATAGAGTTTTCAAGATCTCCGATATATATCAACTTTTGATGAATACTAGTTATCCTGGTATGTTGCTTGGTGATGAGGGCTATGGTACAACACCTTTTCTTGTGACACCCTTCCCAAATCCCTCTGATGAATCTCAAAAGCACTTCAATAAGTTTCATGCGAAAGGAAGAGTGGTCATTGAGCAAGCTTTTGGACAACTTAAGCGCAGATTTCCGATTTTGCGCTACGGAGTGAGATTGAAAAGAGACTGTATGCCGACATGTATTTTATCGTGTTTCATCCTCTATAATGTAGCTAAAAGATTGCAGGGCTCCGATGAATTCGATGAAGAGGAGGTTGAAGAAGCGGATGCGGATGACAGCTTTCAGCTTGGAACTGAAGGTGAAGGAAATCATGCCACCTCCAACTTGCGAGAAGCAGGGAAACGGCGTCGAATTCAAATCATGACTGCTTTGCAAAATTGAAGCGTGTAAATTTTTCATTCCTGCTCATTCAACATGCATTTTGTAAACTTATACTAAAATACAAATTTCATGCCAGAATTAGGATAAAATTATTCGCTTTTCCAATCACGCACAATTTCTTTACAGAAATTGACAACCGCATGGGAGTTAGAAGATAAATTAGGCCCGAGGTAGGCTATTCAAATTATTTTCATATTTTCAAATTAATGAGATTATTAAAGTCTATAGTAAACTCTACAAAGTATTTTAGTAAAAACACAATAGTTCAGTACAAATCGCTTCATTAACAAATCAACACATGTAACGGATTTGTCACATGAATTGAAATTCATCGAAATTCGGAAAATCATGTGATTCCGGATTCACACGGATTGAAATTATAAAATCGTGACGGGGGCTTATAGAAAAAATGAACATTAGAATTCCTAATTTACAGAGACTTAATCATACAAGTTTATGATATTTTTAATTATTTGTATTTCCTTACCTGATACTCAGGTAAAAAGTGGATTTTCTTCAGAATCCATAAGCTTCAAAAATTGTTTTTCCCAATCGAGTAACTTGATTTTTCTATTACCCGTACTTTGATTTCGGTCAGTCTTCTTCTTTATTCGGCTTTTCATATTCGCTATCTTTTTGATGATTGCTTTGCAGTCATTACGTTTCCCCGTCTTCTTATACACCTCCTCAACTGCGATTTTTGTTGTTTCGACTTTCTTCAATTTCATTTCTGGCAATTGACTTTTTGAAAGCAAGATCTTATAATACTTTATCACATTTACTAAAACAATCATCTCCGTACTACATTCGAGGGACTCCGGATCTTCGTTTTCTTCATTTTCACCTTCTTCGATATCACTTATGTCGCAGTACAGTTTGTTTGTTGGCAGAGACATGTAGAAATACTGAACACTGGAATTGTATTTACATATGATACAGCAGACCTGCGTCATATCAGGTGAAAATGACCTTGATTCACGTACAACTACTACATTGGTTGATATTTCGGAAGATAACGTCACTCGGCTTGCTTATGCTTTTATATGACGTCAAAGGAAATGAAATTTCCTTCAAGGCGAGAGTAATTGCTTGCAAGTAAAAGTAAACGATTATTCATCAGAATTCGAGTAAGAACTTTTACTCTGAAGCAGCTACTTCGACCTGTAACTTTTACTTGCAAGTAAGTTCTTGAAGTATTTACTTCTTTTTATTTATCCGGCCCAATAAATATTAGAAAATTTGTCGACGGTATTGAGACATCGCCATTGGTTGTAGCTTCCCGAGACAACATGGACTGGAAACACTTAACATGTTATTCAAAGTACTGACTAAAATGCGACAACTGTCTCTGCGACTTGTCAATGGCCTCCTATGCCGCCTGTATGCTACGAGCTAAAATTACTGACTTTTCCATCATAGAAAATGCCTGCTACTATTTATTTTGCAATTCAATCTACTTGACAGAGACTTCCAACAACAAAGAAGTGCATTGAACTTGTCAAGGAATCAATCAAACTGTGTAAAATGAAGATTCTTGAGTGCTCTCTCAACCGAAGATGTCTCGTTCCCAATGATGATAATATCATGAGAATGATGAATGCTTTAAAAAGTCGGTTTTCCGTGGCATGATTATCCTCATAACTCATCGAAAATCAACACTTATCTTCTTACTGTTTGATATGAACCCTTCACGAGCTTGTACATGTCAATCGATTCTAGGAAAAATTAGTCTGAGCCAAGGAGATACAATCTGCAGATAGAACGCTTCAGTTGCTAAAGGACAGACGTTTGAGAGAGCGGATGATGGAGAATGGTAACTATTGATCAACTGCAAGAAATTGGCATTCACCAACCTGAGTCGGTATAGTCAAAGCTGTTGATTTACCAAATTTAGTTGAAATACTTTATTAACATTTACGTACATGCTAAAATGCTAAGTCAGTTTTACTGCCCAAATCTGGAATACAGATGGGAGTACATATGCCCTCTAAAATATTTGCTAGAAAAAATGAAAACAAATCGGAAATATGGCAGTGGAGAAGAGCTTTCTTTTCAAGTACAACAATACCTCCACGCTTGCAATTGAGTCCGTGATTTAGGTCAAAGAAATCTCCACAGCTATCACAACCGGCTGGATATCTATCAGTGGTCTGTCATAGCGCAAAGCTAATGCATCTCTGAATTGATCGGCTGATAATCCAAAATGATGAATGAAAACAGGTTGAACATTAAGCCACGCTGAAGTCTTTGAATCAATCATTTTTCCGTCTATCTGTTCGTTCCAAGGTTGAAGTTTTCTAAATTTCATTTAATACCTCTCTTTCTCTTGCAATTTTCCAGAAATAACATTTTTCTCTGTTCTTCAATGTTTGTGATATGTTCTTCAAATGTGAATATGAAATCTTTCTTTCTGATGCATTCTATCAGTGTCTGGGAAGAATTACGTGAATGTTGAAAAGTGCTAGCATCGTTGACTGGGGTTTTAACTTTGAATCCACCTTGACTGACTCACTGACAGTGAGAAAATATCTCTTCTGTCGAATGAAATATCGCCAGCAACAATTTTAGGATGAAGCAAGAAGAAATTACTTTTTTCAGATGTTCAAATAGTGCACTGCAGTCAGGTATAATTTGCTGGATATATTGCCTTTCATATAGTAGTGTTCTTGTCATTGCTATGAAAGGAGATTTAGGATCTGTCTCTGCAGCCATCGAAAGAGCTTCAACATCTAATTTTCATTTCAAAACTTTGGACTGTATTGCGCCTGCAGCTATCTTGAGATCCTGTAAATCCTTTCCTGTTGTTATTTTCATCTCAACCACAAAGCACATCTTTTGCTTTTTCAACAGCTGAAGAATGAACTACAAGAATACTTTTTGAAGGCTATGGATTATATCCATATTTCGGTTCTTCATGTGAAAGTTGATCAAGCCATTCTCTATCTTTTGATATGTCTGCATCAACTGAAGAGACATCGAAGTGCCTGCTCTGTTCCACTTATTCCAGTTTATTCCAGTCATTCCAGTTCCATTATTCCAGTTTCTATAAAGCTGTACTTTTCATAGATTTGAAATAATGAAATAAGAAAATCCATGGAATTCTTGAAATAACGATGTTGTTCAGACAAAATTGCAATATTATTGATGATGAAAACATATTCGGCGAAGGAATGGTTGTCCAAAGCCCGCAGAGATATGATAGATTCATGTCAAATTAATTATAGGTTTCGCTTTGTGGCAGGAAATTAACATTACAGGTCCCCTCATGATTCACTGGTTGCTCATTTGATGACCTTCTGCATGCTTTTGAACTTGTGGCCACAAAATCGCATGATTTCATCTTGTATAAACATGATGACGTAATGATTCTATATCAAGCATTCTTGGGAAAGGACAAGTCACGTGAGCGCTAAAAAACACCAAATCTGTCATCAAATATATCTAGGAATGTATGATACCATCCCACTAACTTCGGTCGATACTTACCGGGTGTCCCAAAAGTCGTGCAAAATTCTAAAAGGCCATCATTTGCTTCAATTCAATCATATTTTTAAAGTGATTTTTTTTAAGTGTACCTCAGATAGGCCTTTGATGCATCATATTTGCTTTTATACAATCAAAACTTAATTGCCATTTCTTGGCTCTGAGACTTTAATAGCTAAAACCATGTTTATCAATAAGTAAAAATACTGATTCCAAATTAACATTTTGATTTTCTCCTGTAACGGTTCCAGGAAAGAAGGAGTTAGACGATACTATGCAGAACAACCGAACCATGCACACACTTTTGGAGCAATGGTGTATTTTTCGATGATTTTCCGCGGCTTCTCCGATCCCCAAACGATACAATTGTGGCGATTCATATGGTCCACCATTGAGAAATAGGACTCATCAGTCCACAGAATTGATTCGAGATCAAGGGCACATGACAGGAGGAGCCGTGCGAAAAACAATACGCTTTTTGCTATCATCATCTATGACTGCATGGTTAGTCTGCACTCAGGGGCAGAGGCTGCACACTGTATGAGTAAAGGCACAATCTGTGTCGTAGGTTCCTTTGAACACTGGTTTTTGGAACACCTGTACCCCGAGAAGCCGAACGACACCTGGTAGCTCAAATTGTAAATTAGACTGTTGCGTTTCCAGTTCATCCCTTAGACATTCTTCCCATTCATCCTCGAGACTGAGTCTAATCGATCGAGGCTTATCTGCTACTGATCCAGTCTTTCTGAATCGCTGAATCAAGCTTGAGTTGGCAAAAACGCTAAAAGGGTCGCGATGATAACCATGAGCTATCTTGTAAGCGCGCAGTGCCACTGAAGAGGACTTGCCGTTGTAGAAGAAAAGCTCAACAAAATCAATGCGTGTTTCGAGATCCATGCAGTGTAAAGATTCATTGAATGTGCAAGATCTCTATATGACTCGTAGAATAGAATTGACATCCACACGATAATTGACCGATCGAAGTACTATGTGCATACAACAGAGGTTGGTGCAAGATCAGTGAATTTCGCCTAATCAGTGCATTCATATCGATCAATTGTAAGCTTTAGAATCATGAAATTATAGTGTTTCTGTCATAGAATTAGATTGTTTAACCTTATCACTTTGCTAGAAGTGCAAACTGATTCAAAGCGATGGCACATGCACGAACTTGCTAAGTGGGCAAAACGAAATTTTCAATGCCTTACAGAGACAGGAAAAATAGTCGTGAGTCACTTGGCCGCGAATTCCTTCAAAGTGCTCCGATCGCCACGATTCCTTCAGATTCGAAGAATTCAGATCATTGCGCAAAAGTTTTCTCGATCATGTTGGTCGATCCGATCATTATTAAAAAAGTTATCAGGCTCACGAAAAAATCTTTCACAAACGTCTCTGTAGAACTTGATATCGTCTGTGTCACATAGCTGTGTGATCCGGTTGACAACTGTCACTGAAACATCGCACACTTTGGCGTGTTCTATGGCATCATGTCAGCAGATTGTAGCATTTCATAAGCATTACATGTTCCAATGCTTCCTTCCTAGTCAAACAGAAGAAGAGACAACCTGTCTAATTATGTGTTTGCTTTCTATGTGATGTAAAAAAAGAATACAATGACGAAATCAAGCAGTGATACATCAAATTCCCCGAAGTGAGGTAATCGGAAAATCGCATGTGAATATGATTGAATTGAAGCAAATGACAGCCTTCTAAAAGTTTTGCGCGACTTTTGGGACACCTGGATATTGCGAAGGAAAACAAATTTCTATTGTTGATTCAATTAAACTTCTCGCTGTCGGTCAAGGATGAAATTGTATCCGATTACATTGAAAACATAATATAATCATGGCAGAAAGTTTAGAGTAAACTAGCCGTGAAGCAACTCCGAAATACCTAAAAGAAAACTCTGAATCTGAAGATCCAACGGACTTTATAAAGCGTTTCGAATATACTGTCCTGAGCAGCCTGATATTAGGCCTCACTACTCATCATGACGATTCCTCATAACAGACATGCCAGCACAGTTATTCTCACTTAGTTATTGTAAGCCTATATTTCATTTATTGTTTTGTTCAGCTTATACCGGTATATTATTTGTAGTGGGTATATTCAAAAGCATGTATGGATTAGAAATCCTGCAAGCCAAGTATGTCATAATTGTAGACCTTTTTTAAGTGTATTTGAGACCTCCTGCATATCGAGGCATTGCTGAGCTTAGTTATAGACCCATCTTTGTGACAGCAAAAAAGGGTCACCTGTTTTTATCTGAGTGTATAGTGAATGAACCTCAAAGTCATTCTTGTCACACTGCAGCTTACCGACATGCAATGAATATATGGCCTATGCACTACAGGTAGAGGACTACTGTGCTGATGTGGAAATTGCTTGAAACTCAGTCTAACTCGAGCGCACTGGCACAGCGTACATGTAAGTAAATATGTAGGACTTGTTTGTTTATAGTATTTGATGTCTGAGAGCCTCTACAAAATGAGTAAAATCGCCAAAATTAAGTCAAAACATGAAATTTACTCATTTTGTAGAGGCTCTAAGACATCAAATGCAGAAATGTAGCGGCACTCAAATTTATCAGTTCATCTATATGTAAATTGTAAGCAAATTTATAAATTATAACCTTGTCCTCATGCAATTTTCTATGCATCACGCGTTACGCATGCTTACTCCATTTGCTTTTCAAAGAATGTCATTCTTACATCAAATATACAACTTTCTACTAAAATCTGACATTAGCGGAAATAAATGAAATTTGAATCGATTGCCATGAGAAGCAACAAAATATTAGGTAGACGATTTTTCTGGGATAATTTTCACACATGTAGTATCTAGCATAAATAATGCATGAATAAATGATTTAGGCCTACTGCAATCCTAGTTTTTGACTTCATTTGATTAAGAAATGTAAAATTTGAAATTTAGTCTGTAGGCCCTCGACAACCTAACATATCATTTATATCTACGAGTTATATAGGTAGCACTAAAAACGGATAGTCAAGAATTACAACAAGAAACCGAACCTCAGGCACTTGTGGTGCATGAACTTGCTTATAAGATGATTTTGATGAGGTTACATGTCTGTTTATCATGTGACAAGTGATCTGATACACTTGAATCTTCATAACAAATCTTAACAACAATTTTGATACTACGAGGCCTCTACCTACATGTAGATAGACCTAGAATCTTGAATGAAAATGAAACTAAAAATGATATTAAAAAAGGAAATTGCACTGACATCATTCACCCTTGCAGCATGTGGGTCAGGTGGGTCAAGTGGGTCATGTTTTCGTGAAAAGTCGGTGGGTCAGGTGGGTCGTGGGTCACATATGCCATGGGTCAGGTGGGTCATGGGTCAAGTTTGGTTGACCCACTTCCAACTCTGACGTGAATTTGTTTCAGCCACACTGCTGTATAACATTCTTTTTGGCAAAGTGATTCAATTCACATGCATGTAAATCTTCAAGCCGAAGCTCCACACGTGGTGTCCCGGCGGCTCCGAAACTCTGCTTTTTACAGTAAATTCAATCAGTTTGGCATCGCAAGTAGCAATCATCAAGGAGATAAGTAGATAAAGTCAGGTAGAATGTCACAAAATTTCAAAAATATGTCAAAATTGCTGATTTAGTAAAATTGAAGTGCATAGATGATTTATAGTATGAAAATCATAGGGTTAGGGCAAATGAAAATCATCATCATTACTGCTTGAGAATTTAGGGAGGTAGATGACTCGGTCTCTCTGGGTTAGCTGCGTTTCACAACCGAGTGGAGAGGGTTAACAAAACTCACGTTTCGACCTCAACACTGCCGCATACTGTAAACAAACAATCATCGAAATATCAGCTGACATCGAAAGCATGAACCATCTGAAATTCATTAATCGTGAAGTATAAGCCAAGGACGATGTACTCATGAATTCTTCCGCAATTTTTTCAATAATTCGTACAATGAACAAATGACTAGATATTGAAATTATTCTGAAAGGATGATAAAATCCAAATCTGACGATCAACAGGAAGCTTTACTGAAGGTTTTGTATTTCAAGCCTTGACTCAACTACCGCAGGGATGCTATCATAAAATCAACTCCACTTAATGTCCACAATAGAGAGAGACAACATCAATTTCATGGAGCCTTTCAAACAAAGTAAAACCGTGTTCAATTTGAAAATGAAAAAGTACAATAATTGGTTGATATTCAGTTTTTTCTGAGCAACCATTATGTGATTCTAGCCTTACAAGATTTTTTTGATTAAGTGTCAATTTAATTTTTATAAGTACACTTGATGAATTTTGAGCTGTATCTTCAGTCAAAAAGTTCTACACGACATTTATAGAATAGCTGAACAAGCTGAAGGACTGTATAATGTCCGCAGAGTGCCAGTTCGAGAAATCAACTTCGCTGCCAAACCTACTCATCAAAAGAAACTAACATTTCTTCCCAATTAAAGATGGTCTGGCTTTCATGGCTACCAGACCGCGCACATCTGGTAGCTGAATGATTTGGTACTCACAGTCTCAAAATTTACTGGAACTTTTCATATCAAGTTTGTTTTTGAATGCTGCCTACAACTTTCCTGAGCAGCATATACTTCCTGAGCGGCTTATTTTACATGGGATGTACATTTATTTCTTAGTCAATGATATCGAAGTCACCTCTATCCGTCCGTTCCAATGCGATCCGAGTCTAAGTGCCGAACTGACTGACATGAGTTCATTACTAATGTGCGATAATTGCTCTGTATGCATGTTCCTTCATAACATGAAATTATCTTTGCGTTATGGAATTAAAATGCATTATCACTTCGGATTTATTTTAATCATAATTTCAAAATTGCTTAATGCATATTGTTTATTTTTCTGAGAGTGTTATTTATACATGAAAATCTTTGATTCACGTGTAATAGAATCGACACAAGTGAAAGTTTGATCTTTAAATGCTAATATCTTACTGATTACAACCAGGGGTGTAGTGGAGGGGTAACGCGGTATAACGCCGTTATACTTCCTAAGATTCTGGCCGAATCAGCGTTACACTTCCTAAGGTCATCAAATTAACGCAGTAGAGATCTGCAGATGACAAAAGATCACGAAAAGTAGGATTGAAACCCAGAACTATTTGTCCTATGTGGAAATTTTTTTAATTGAATCATCAGAATACATATTTGAATTGAGTGAGACAATTAGCTCATTCTTCGTCAAAAGGTGGTAAGCTGTATGTGGCAAACATTTAATGTAAAAATGTTCATACTTGATGTGCATTATTGATGAAGATCTTATTCAACTTCCTATTTTTGCATTTTGTCATGAGCATGCATGCTTTCATTATTACTTGGATTCATGTGGAAGTCTTTCAATGATGAAGTAATCGCTGAAAGGGGATGAGAGCGGTTGAAAATTCTGAAAGGGCGATTATGTAGCTCTCAAACAGTCCGTTATGGACAATAGTGGCACGAATATATGCGTTTTTCAGCTGATACACTAAAAGTCAAAAGACTTGTCACCCTTGCGCATTAGTCAACATTGCATGTGCGACAAGTCTTTTGGCTTTTAGTGTATATACATGTCAAATTTAGCGTTATACTTCCCAAAATTCAGCTGAATTTTTAGCTCTTAACGTTATACTTCTTTAGAATTTACGACTACGCCCCTTATTACAACGCAGTAAAAATAATAAACAAGCAACTTTTGACATATTCATGCGATTAGAAGAAAATGAAGCATCTGATAGAAACTGCACAGGTTTGGCAGCATTGCTATCAGATGAAAAGAAATAAAGCATTTGACAGCTAGAATTTCATCGGTTTGGTAGCACATGATTTCCCGTGCAGCTTCTTCAGTCATTCAAGATGTCATAAGTTAGTTACGGTCATTCTGAGCCGTACTTTTTAGTCCTTGTTGGACGAAGCAGAACGTCTACACTTGTTCAGGAATTTAATGCATAAATTTATTCAAGTCACTTCCGGAATCCTTCTATACAATGAATTGCTTCGAGGCGCGTAATTAGCATATTGGGTGAAATTCGACGAGTGCATATTCAACAATACCTAAACAGACCATTGGAAAACCGCTTGAGTAACATGTATTCTGCTGGAAGAATTAGTAAAATTTGCTATTGAAAGTATACTTCCGATATTAAGCTACATCTTCAATCGGTGAATGGGAAGAGACCATGATGATTTACACGATGAAAGGACAAGCTGTAAAATCACCTGGTTAGCTGTCTACCATTTTGAGAGGACATTTCTTACAATTTGGATTTCCACTATGATGCACTACGGTGAAGTGATATTAGTGACGCTTATTTGCTCCAGCTCCTTCGTGCAATTGATCCAATTTTTCTACACGATTAACCCATTATCTCCCGGTGGCATATTTATATGCCACCAACATTATTCATTATCTCGCTTAAATTAGACTACAATCAATTATTTTTAGGAATTAATTCAATGAATGCAATCAAAAACAAGTTGTTTAAATCGCTTTTGCAATCAAATTTTGTTTCAAAGTTTGAAAAGACATCGTCATCATTTCATCAAAATGGCGTCTTTCAATCCTTGCAGAAAAAGAAAACGGTAAGTCATTCAATTTTTATTTCTTTGATAACTGTGGGCTGCTTAGTCATGGTAAATGTAAATTATGTTCATCAGATATTTTCTGTAAAAAGACCGGATTCAAACAAAGTTTTGCTCTAGCTGCAGGGACATTTTTCTTCTGCTGGCATATTTTTATGCCACCTGGAGGTTCCTCGTGATAGTGCTTTCTGACATTTAAAAAAATAGTTAAGGTAATACATCCTCGAATATAGTTGCTACAACTATGATACGACAATTTACTATGATAATTTCTTCCATATTTTATAACTTATTACTGCATGAAAAAAAAGAATATGCTTTGAACGTTAAGTCAACGAAAAAAATGAGAACTGAACCTACGATAATTCGCACGTCTACCTGTTGCCTTAGCCTTTGGGCTATTGACGCTTGACGCTTGGCTTCCAACACTTGCTTAAGTCAATACAAATATAAATCGCACTTACTATTCACGAGTTTTATCAGTAATACACGAAGATGTAAATATCACTTCAGGAATAAAGAAATATTTCTTTTGTGAATAGGAGTGATTCTAAATTTTGATAAAAATCGACATAATGAAAAAATTGTCGGTATTTCACTATAATTACGACGACTAAAAGTATTCAAACACTTAGTATTTCAAATTTTCTAACTAATTCTAGACCAATTGCAATTAATTTCCAATTATCAATGTTAGATACAAATACATTAAACTGTAGTTCCCAAATATTGGGTGTCAGAAAGTTTTCTCTAATTTTCGGAATCAAATAAATTGATCATTGGAAAAAGTTCATCAATTACTTGAACCCAATAATTTGCAAATATTTTTTATCAATTAATTTTTTGCAATCCCTGCTCTAGACTCATTTGTTTGATAAGGGTTGTCAATGCTTTGTGAGATAGCTAGCCCAGTGACAACATTGTGACTACATTTGTGAGATAGCGAGCAGTGACAACATTTAAAAATAAAAACGACAAGTATTGGTCGATCGATTTCTTCTCCGTTTTCATGACATATCTTCAGGACAAACAGATAAATCTAGATAAAACCTTTAAATACAACAGGATGAGAACTTTTCAAGCTAAAAGAACAATTGGCAATTGCGTCTAACTCCTCGAAAATTGAATACAAGCTAAAAACAATACAATAAGAGCTGATTTACATTTACAATTACCTCTAAAACTGTCAAGGTCACAGTGCTAAAACAATAAAATTGGGACTGAAGATTCGTGTTCGTTCATCAAGGTTGAACTATTGATTTCTTTCATGACCAGACTTTCATCAGTGCGAGTGTACTTTGTGCGAAAAACTATTTGGAAATTGTCATAGCTATTTCTATGAACGTGTTTGGTAATTTCAGAATCTTTAGGTCTACCTTCCAAGTGTTCACGAATTCTGGTGATAAAGTGCCTACGAGTCTCACCAATATAGCAATTGTCACATTGCCAACATTTCAATTTGTATACAAGATTAGAGGCGAGACTCATAGGCACTTTATCTTTGTTCGGAAACAAGTTGCTCGTTTTGAAAGTATCGAAAACTACAGATAATTTGCAAGGGTCAGGCAAAATGCGATTAATCGAGTGAACAGTTTTGAGCGTTTGTTTTTCTCTTTCTTTGATATACGGTAGTCGCCAATAAATGCGCTGACGATCCACATCATTGTCACTTTGACCATTACTAGGTCTGGAATTCAAAATTTTGTCTCTGATTTTCTCGATGACTTTGGCATGAAAACCATTGTTAATAAAAATCGACGAGATTTTATTATAAGCACTCTCAAAATAAATATCTTTGCTAGAGAGGCGCCTAGCACGATAAATGAGGGAGCAAATAGCAGCAGTTTTATACTTGAAAGGAGCAAACGATTCGTTAGGAACATAAATACCGGTGTTGGTGTCCTTCAAAGTCCATTCAGTCTCAAACTTGTCATCATTTTTGTGTACAACAACGTCGAGAAATTTTAGTTGCTTTTCTTGTTCATGTTCCATAGTAAATTGAATACTTTTATGCAAAGAATTCAAATAGTTGAAAAATTCGACAGCTTCAAGTTTGTTTTTGAAGACAGCAAAAACATCATCGACATACTCTGATAAAACAAAGGTTGTCTGTCAAATTGCTTTTCTATCAAATCCATCGCAAAATTGGCGAGAGTGGGAGCTAATTTTGAGCCCATAGCGACGCCGTCATTTTGAATATAAAGTTTGTCATCGAATTGGAAAAGAACGTTTTTACAGGCTAAAGACAAAAGTGTCTTTAGGGTTTTTTTGTTGATCGGAAATTTGTCAAAATCAATAATGCTACATATGTGATCGATGGTATCATCAAGAGGAACGTTAGTAAAGAGACTGCGGACATCAAAGGAGACCATATAGCTATTCCGTACGCTGAGACCGTGCATCTTTTCAACAAAGTCGAAAGAATCCTTGATCAAATAACGTTTAGGGATGTACGGCTTCAGAATTTGGTCTAACCCCTTGCTGAGGCTAGAGCAATAAGCATCGCACATACTCAAAATCGGGCGATAAGTTAGGTCAGCAGTGGACTTGTGAACTTTAGCTAGCCCATACAAACGAGACGGTTGAGAACCACAGGCTCGAATTTCTCTATGTTGACTCTCGGTAATAGAGCCATCACTCTTCAATAGCAGTAAATTGCTGTTGAATTTGTCTTCCGCAATAATGAGAGGGTCTTTGATAGCACGACCACTTTTCGTGTACGGAGAAAATTTTGTAGTGTCAGCGAGAATGGAATTCAGAGAAGCAACATATTGAGATCTGTCAGTAATACAGATCCCATTCCCTTTGTCAAACTTGCAAACATAAATGCTTTTGTCTTTGGCAAGATTGCGAAGAGCAGTCAAATGCCGTTTACAATTTTTGGACATGCTAACTTTATGATTAATATAGGTCATAGCGAGGCTTTTGAATTTTGAACGAACACGATCCTTCAGTTCAGAGTTTAAATGTACAGAATGAATAAGGGATTTGAACGTGACCTCCGTTTTGGTTTTAACCTTCAGAGAGTTAATTTTTGCTGGCCACGACATGGAGAAGCCAAGCTCAAGGGTTGACAACTCTTCTTCAGACAATTGGCGTCTCGAAAAGTTCAAAACATTACCATTGGCTTTGGACTTCATTTTTTGAACACGTTTGGTGTCAGTCTTTAAGTTCAGTAACTTATTTCGGTGTCTTACTCGAACTGCGCGCAGGATTGTGCGATTGTGATGCTGTAGAAGGCACTCCAACATCGTCCATTCAGACGTCAGGTTCTCCTTTCCGTCATCCAGGTCTGATGAGGCACATGCAGCTTCTTGAATTGCAATCCTAATTTCATCCTTCAAAATTTTGAGTTGGGATTGACTGAAGACTAAGTGGTGTTGCCGCAGGTGTGAAGGAATTTTGACTCGAAGGAATGTTGGTATCAGTTTCTGTTCTTGGCAATTGCGTAGAAACTCTAATCGAAGGATGAAATTAGGATTGCAATTCAAGAAGCTGCATGTGCCTCATCAGACCTGGATGACGGAAAGGAGAACCTGACGTGTCTGAATGGACGATGTTGGAGTGCCTTCTAACATCAGCATCATAATCGCACAATCCTGCGCACAGTTCGAGTAAGACACCGAAATAAGTTACTGAACTTAAAGACTGACACCAAACGTGTTCAAAAAATGAAGTCCAAAGCCAATGGTAATGTTTTGAACTTTTCGAGACGCCAATTGTCTGAAGAAGAGTTGTCAACCCTTGAGCTTGGCTTCTCCATGTCGTGGCCAGCAAAAATTAACTCTCTGAAGGTTAAAACCAAAACGGAGGTCACGTTCAAATCCCTTATTCATTCTGTACATTTAAACTCTGAACTGAAGGATCGTGTTCGTTCAAAATTCAAAAGCCTCGCTATGACCTATATTAATCATAAAGTTAGCATGTCCAAAAATTGTAAACGGCATTTGACTGCTCTTCGCAATCTTGCCAAAGACAAAAGCATTTATGTTTGCAAGTTTGACAAAGGGAATGGGATCTGTATTACTGACAGATCTCAATATGTTGCTTCTCTGAATTCCATTCTCGCTGACACTACAAAATTTTCTCCGTACACGAAAAGTGGTCGTGCTATCAAAGACCCTCTCATTATTGCGGAAGACAAATTCAACAGCAATTTACTGCTATTGAAGAGTGATGGCTCTATTACCGAGAGTCAACATAGAGAAATTCGAGCCTGTGGTTCTCAACCGTCTCGTTTGTATGGGCTAGCTAAAGTTCACAAGTCCACTGCTGACCTAACTTATCGCCCGATTTTGAGTATGTGCGATGCTTATTGCTCTAGCCTCAGCAAGGGGTTAGACCAAATTCTGAAGCCGTACATCCCTAAACGTTATTTGATCAAGGATTCTTTCGACTTTGTTGAAAAGATGCACGGTCTCAGCGTACGGAATAGCTATATGGTCTCCTTTGATGTCCGCAGTCTCTTTACTAACGTTCCTCTTGATGATACCATCGATCACATATGTAGCATTATTGATTTTGACAAATTTCCGATCAACAAAAAAACCCTAAAGACACTTTTGTCTTTAGCCTGTAAAAACGTTCTTTTCCAATTCGATGACAAACTTTATATTCAAAATGACGGCGTCGCTATGGGCTCAAAATTAGCTCCCACCCTCGCCAATTTTGCGATGGATTTGATAGAAAAGCAATTTGACAGACAACCTTTGTTTTATCAGAGGTATGTCGATGATGTTTTTGCTGTCTTCAAAAACAAACTTGAAGCTGTCGAATTTTTCAACTATTTGAATTCTTTGCATAAAAGTATTCAATTTACTATGGAACATGAACAAGAAAAGCAACTAAAATTTCTCGACGTTGTTGTACACAAAAATGATGACAAGTTTGAGACTGAATGGACTTTGAAGGACACCAACACCGGTATTTATGTTCCCTAACGAATCGTTTGCTCCTTTCAAGTATAAAACTGCTGCTATTTGCTCCCTCATTTATCGTGCTAGGCGCCTCTCTAGCAAAGATATTTATTTTGAGAGTGCTTATAATAAAATCTCGTCGATTTTTATTAACAATGGTTTTCATGCCAAAGTCATCGAGAAAATCAGAGACAAAATTTTGAATTCAGACCTAGTAATGGTCAAGTGACAATGATGTGGATCGTCAGCGCATTTATTGGCGACTACCGTATATCAAAGAAAGAGAAAAACAAACGCTCAAAACTGTTCACTCGATTAATCGCATTTTGCCTGACCCTTGCAAATTATCTGTAGTTTTCGATACTTTCAAAACGAGCAACTTGTTTCCGAACAAAGATAAAGTGCCTATGAGTCTCGCCTCTAATCTTGTATACAAATTGAAATGTTGGCAATGTGACAATTGCTATATTGGTGAGACTCGTAGGCACTTTATCACCAGAATTCGTGAACACTTGGAAGGTAGACCTAAAGATTCTGAAATTACCAAACACGTTCATAGAAATAGCTATGACAATTTCCAAATAGTTTTTCGCACAAAGTACACTCGCACTGATAAAAGTCTGGTCATGAAAGAAATCAATAGTTCAACCTTGATGAACGAACACGAATCTTCAGTCCCAATTTTATTGTTTTAGCACTGTGACCTTGACAGTTTTAGAGGTAATTGTAAATGTAAATCAGCTCTTATTGTATTGTTTTTAGCTTGTATTCAATTTTCGAGGAGTTAGACGCAATTGCCAATTGTTCTTTTAGCTTGACAAGTTCTCATCCTGTTGTATTTAAAGGTTTTATCTAGATTTATCTGTTTGTCCTGAAGATATGTCATGAAAACGGACAAGAAATCGATCGACCAATACTTGTCGTTTTTATTTTTAAATGTTGTCAATACTTATATATAAGTTAACTGTTTTCTTCATTGCAGGTGTTCTACGGTAAATGAGGCTGTTGAACTGATAACGGCCTCGGTCGACGAAGACGAAACAGATGTTATACTCTGCCCTCCGGTTGTGAGAGAGGAAACTGATGAAAAATCAGGTTCGTCAGATGCTGAAAACATTGATCCAAGTAATCTCACTCCGCATCAATTACTAGCTCCGGCTATGATCGAATATAGAAGTAAAGGTGGTTTGGATGAAAGTGATTTCACCGATGAACCCGAAACTGATAATTTGAACACATGCTCTAGGCCAAGTCCGTTATTGGATTCTGTTTGGAAAAGAAAAGATCTCCAACAAACTGGCCGACCACTTTTTCCTGAATCGAGCACTACTGAGTACAACAACATCACTCATTCAGAGTCTCTCGAACTATTTATTGACGACGAGTTTGTCTAGCAAGTGGTGGACTTCTCAAATACCTATGCAACACAAAAAGGAAACCCAAGACATCAAATGACGCCGGATGAGTTTTATGTGACATTAGGGATCTTCATCTTGTCAGAATATAACCGTGTTCCTTCCCGACGAATGTACTGGTAGATGCAGGAAGACAGCCACAACACCTTAGTATCTGAAGCAATCCGAAGAAATCGATCCGACGACGTTACCAAGTTCCTACATTTTCAAGACAATACAAAACTGGATACAAACGACAGGCTTTCTAAACTTCGACCGCTGATCGAACATATGAACAAGCGGTTTGCTGATCTTGCAGTCACAGAAAGAGATGCATGCGCCGATGAAAGCATGATTGAATATTATGGTCATAGTAGCTTGAAGCAATTTATCAAAGGCAAACCTATAAGGTATGGCTACAAAGCCTGGTGTCTGAACTATCGCCTTGGATACTGCTTACAAATTGACATCTGTCAAGGCTGGCAAGGACCTCAAAATTCTATATATGATAAAGCTTTTGGAAAGTGTGGCAGTGCAATGATGTCTTTGATTGATCGTTCGCCAGAGCGACTGCGAACATTACCGTTGGATTTTTACATGGACAACTTATTTACCAGTATGGCTTTGATTAACGAAATGCACTCAAGAGATTACGGTTTCGACGGCACAATTCGCAAAAACAGGATACCAAAATCATGTCCTGCTCCGTCCAAAACAGTGATGAAGAAGAAAGAACGTGGAGCATCTGAAGTTGCGGTCGATGCGGCTAACCATATTGTCATTGTCAAGTGGATGGATAATTCCTGTGTTGCAATGGCTTCTAACAGCCATGGAAAGCTTCCCCTTGTAACTACAGAGAGATGGGATCGTGCAACAAAATCTTGCAAGCAGATGTGATGCGTTAGCAATGTGTATTGCTCATTTATTTCTAACAAACATTCTTCTTTTCAGATTGAACAACCGAGCTGCATCAGGAAATACAACCTCAACATGGGTGGCACAGATCGCATGGACGAAAACATCGGGAAGTACCGAATCAATCTCAAAGGTCGCAAATGGTGCTGGAGCATCATGACATGGTGCTTTGATGCTGCGATTTGCAATGCCTGGCAGCTGCTTCGGCTGTCTGGAACTGAAATGACTCAGTTGGAGTTTCGCAGATCTGTTGCTGTGCAGCTTCTCAAAACGCATGGGAAGCCTCCACACCAAGGAAGACAAATAGGTGCCTTTGTGAAAGACCGACGAGTGTCAAATGAAGTGAGATTCGACCACAAGGGGCACTTTCTCACCAAGACTCCGAACGTAAAGCAATGGAGATGTGCCGGACAATTCTGTTGTCGAAGGCCAGCAACCATGTGCACAAAATGCCGAGTTGGCTTGTGTGCGAAGTGCTTTCAGCCGTGGCACGATTCTTGACTTAATCTTGCGATCGTCTGTTCTGACTGATGTGTTAGATTGAAAAATACTTTGTTTTTTAAAACAGATTAAAAGAAATAAGCTGATTCTATTTTTAAGGCAAAAATAATAGATTGATAATTGGTTTTCAATTGATTGGTCGTTAATTGATAATAAGAATTTTGTTGGATACAAAAGTCAAATTCGTTAGTCACGAGGAAACTCCTGGTGGCATAAAAATATGCCAGTCTGGTTCTTCATTAAAATTAAATTTTCTGAGAACATGATTCAAGCTCCAAACTATTGGTAAAAAAAGATATTTAAATACCTGTATTTGAATAAAAAATCTGTTGGAGATTAACTTTGGGCGTTAATGTGTTAAATGATAAAGAGGCATTTTGGTTAACAGTCGCGGGATTTTGCATGCATTAGGAAAGTTTAACTTGGAAAGAGACATCTGAGAAGATTGATTCAATTCTGATAGCGACCGTGAAGCTTTGATGCTTGGTTACCACGCAGCAAATAACATAGAGACTTAAAGCATATCGTTTTTTAGCAAAAGGCTCCGTCCTCAATTGCTGTGAGTGAACTGTATTTTGTTTTATTACCCGAAAGCCACTGATAGAGGTAGCCTAGAAAACTACCTTTGTAACTCACTAGGCCTTGTTGAGCTATTCCTGCAGATGATTCCTGATATTGGATGAAATGGCGGCTATACATTGTGTTTCCAAAAAGCAGCATTTGTTTATTATTGCAGTCGCACTAGCTTAGGCGACTGACCAGCTAGTGTGTTTTAAATGATGTTTAATGAATGTCCGTCAAAAATTTCATTAACTTGCTAATTGTAATCTCAAATCAGCCTGCTAAATTACAACGACAATTAATTTCGCATTGTACACTGAAATAAAAGGAAAATTAATATATGAATATATATACAGCCCTGTGAATTGAATTGGCGATTTCTTAGTTCTGGTGACTCGAAATATGAATGACCTGATTTCGAGTCGATTGCGGAGAGCTACTATATTACGGATATATGCTACTAAAAATAGACTCGTGGGACTTCCCTGTAACAAATTTGCTTGTGAAAATCTTGTAACAATACAATTGAAGTTAGTCATTGAGTTTTTTCGAGAGGAAGCAGAACTCAGAAAATCTGAACACAATGGGCAGAAGAAAGGATCTTTGTTCATCCACCAAAGTCTGTATCAAACTTTTGCATGCCGAAAACTATACACAGAAGACCATTGCTGAAAGGCTGAAGATCTCAACATCTACGGTTTGTCGTTTCATAAAATGCAGCATGAACAGACCATCGAGGAGAAGCAATTGCAAAGGAGTGAAAAAAACCACAACTCGATCTGATAATGTCCTAAAACGATTGTGCTTGAAGAACAGAGAGCTTACATCGAATGAATTAAAGAGAGAATTTTTGATTCTACTGGTATAGAAATCACAGCTTCCTCTATACGAAAGAAGCTCATCAAGCTCGGATTAATTTCGAGAAGGAAGACGAAGAAGCCGTTATTAAATAAGAGACAAAGGGCTGCACGCGTAGAGTGGTGCAAAAAGTACAAAGATCATCCTAAAGAATATTGGCGAAATGTTTTGTTCTCCGACGAAAGCAAGATTCAACTGCAGTTTCATGGTGGAAGACAAAGAGTGCGACGATTTGTGAATGAAAGATCGAAAGACTTTAGCTACATTCCAACGGTCAAATTCCCACAATCTGCGATGATTTGGGGATCCTTCAGTCATCGTGGAATCGGGTATCTTCATTTATGTGAAAAGACGGTTGATCAAAAGGAATACATCAAAATTATTAGGACGAGAGTGCTTCCATACAAACGAAGATTTTTTTGTAATGACGAGATGGTTTTCCAAGATGATTCCGCTCCAGCTCACCGAGCGAAGACAGTAACCAACTTCAAGAATCAGGTGGGGTTGAGGTCTCCTCCTTGACCTGGGAACAGTCCGAACCTCAGCCCCATTGAAAATTTATGGGGCATTGTAAAGAAACGGGTGAATGAGAGAAAACCGAGGACCAAATCAGAATTACTGGCATCCATAATTCATGTCTGGCATCATTCCATTGAGACAAGTGTTTTGACCAAGTTGGTGGATAGCATGCCAAAGCGAATCATTGCGGTGTTGAAGTCAAAAGGAACAGCAACAAAATATTGAGTGAGCATCAAATTAATTGACTTTTTATCAGTCATTATGAATGACAAGACAATTTCAATATATTCACTGTAAAAGATAGAGATATAGTAATTTCAATAACTAAGCTTACTTATGTCGCTTTTATCATAAAAGATTGCAAAATGAGAGAATTGCTAATTCAATTCACAGGGTGTATATATGATTTTCAGTTGGCAGAGCAACAGGTAACAGGTTTATCTTAGTGTCATAGGCTGGGGTACAGCCAGCCGCGCATCTTTAGTATGGCAATTTGATCGTTTATTTCACTTCATTCTTACTGTGAAATTGAAGCAATCATTTTCAAGAATATTGCGAACACTTTTATAGTCAATATAAATGGCGATTAATTAACTCACTCAATGCGAATTCCATAGGCTACATGAAGCATAGGATTATACAATTCATGTTTGTTATGTCTGTCATTATTGCTATCATCTATGCCCTTTCAGTGTATTGATTCATCAAAATTCAGGAACAGATATTGGTTTACGTTTGAAATCAATAGACACAAAAATCTACGTTCTATGCAGGACACCAAATACGTTCTACGTTCTTGCACTGCATATTGAGTATTTTATTTTAGTCCTTCTTATTTTAACTAAAACTTGTTATCTGGTTTATAGACAAGAAACATATTGCACATGCATGTCCAATTGAAGCCTTTGTAAATTATAAGTCTTAGTCGCCGCTTCAAAGTAAGATGCGTGCTTTGAATCAATGATGTAATGGTATTACTAGTTTGGCTTGACGGTTAATGCTATGCTGTCTTGGGGGAGGGATGAAGCCATCTGATTGGATTATTCAGATTCATCTATCTAGGACTGCCGCCCGTCGGTAGCTCAGTTGGTACAGCGCTGACCCAGAATGCCAGAGGTCAGTGGTTCAAGTCCATCAAAAAGACGTGTGCAGCTATTCTCCGTCTGTTAAATAAAAAACATGAAAAACATAAAAAGGTTAAATGATGTCAAGGTTGAATTTCACTGCTTCTAAAGTGCTTAATGTTTTAGATGATACTACAGTATATGTACTCATGAACTTGTCAAAATTAATCAAATAATAGATTTAAACCTTAAACACATTTTTGTACACCCACTTCATTTTTGTACCTCAAATTAATTTTTTGCATGATCTTCGCATGCAATGAGCATGATCTTCGCTATTGCCTTAATGAAGCACCTGAAGTACAGTCAATAATATTCTATCCACTTGAATAAGTGAAAGGTGAACTGCTAATTAATGGATATTAATTTTGAATACATGCGTGTCAGGCACATGCAGTTTTCTGTGTTGCACTTATCTGCTGACTATTAATTCAAGTTTCAGAGTTTAAGAGTTTCAGATTTCAGAGTTTCGAACGAAATAAAAGTGATGTGTTCATCGATGAACCCTCTCCCTTTAGAAATAGCTTGTATTCGTCACTGTTCAATTACTAAAAACAATAGACTTTTAAAAAAGTTGAAGCGAGCCTGCATCAAGATTCACAATTCCATTGTTTTCGGTAAAAATACTTCGGCGAAATGAAAAGGAAGTTAATTTACCTCTAGGGAGAAATAAGAACATGTAAATGGACAAATACTAATCTTAAAATTAATCTAAGTGCTGATAATATCAATTTGATGCTGCTGTTGGTCAAAGACGCAATCATCAAAAAGATTTATTTGGTTTGAATACGCTCGTAAGAAATGAAACCCTTTAGCGATGATAGAATTCTTTTAAAAACATCGCAAAAATGTTTGCATGGTAAAGAAAAATCTTATTAACTCCACTGACAAAGCAGAATTCCATCGATAGCCTGTGGAAGTCTGCCATGATTATCTAAGATACTTGAAGGACATGGTTTACACAACAATTGGAATACTTGCATTAATCTCTTGAAAAATGAACGGCAGAAAGAAAATAGATTGCAGCTGTTTCATAACCAAAGATGAAAATTAATAAGATATGAGTTGTCCCATGGCTTTCGCACGTTTTATAATTTTACCTGATGGAAAATTCCTACTCGCATATTTGCTGTCAAACTACTATACTGCACAATTCAGATATAATTGACTCTAGTTTTAGTTTTGGGTTCTTTGTCTGAAAGCATTCTCCTTAATTATTGGATGTGGCACGCTAGAAGGCTTTCTTTGTAATTTATTTTTAATAGCACGCATTTTCAGTTGTCACAATTTTGAAACGTGCCAAAGTTAATAACATGTTCATTGATGAATGTGACTAATATCAATAATAGTTGCCGATGTGAGTCCTCTTAATGAGAAACCATTTACAAAGTGTGCACTTCGGGTGTGATCAGTGTAATTAGTCGTCTCGACTTCGATCCACTTGTCTCGGTGTTGCGAAAGCGTCTTTCAGGACAGATAAATGACCCGGTTTTGCAGAACATCGATGCTTAAGTTCAGCTTCAGGTTTTATTCTAATATACGTAGCTAAAAATTGAGGACTTTTGTACGCATAATGATCTCTCCGCCAGAAGAATGAATGCTATAGTCAGATAGATGCAGTTTACATGCAATTAGGTAAGAATTAATTAATTCGTAATCACACCTGTGGGTAGCGATAAAATAGAATCGGATTCTTTGATGTGGCTAATAGGAAACCGCAATTAAATTGCATATTATATTATATATATATATATATATATATATATATATATATATATATATACTCGCACATATTAGTGAAAATTGGCAGCAAATTATTATTTAAGCATGAATCACGAAAACTGATGTCGCAATCTATTTTTGATAATTTTAAATAAGATTTTTCTACGTCACGATAAAGTAATTTGGTCTTTTGATTGCAAAACTAAATACGATTTTTGAGTACCATTTAATTAAAACTCTGGCGCTTCGGAAGTCGACAGCTTTCATCATCAGGGAATGAAAATTACACTGCTGGTACACAGTCAAATAACAACCCTAAAGTCTTGCATATACCTATGGATTAACAGAGAAGTATCAGAAACCTAGATATTTACATAGCTTAAAAAATATACAAATGAAAGGAAAGATACTGTAATGAATAAATGTTGAAAGAAGGAAATCAAAGTAACATCAGCCTTCGGGTCAAACCCTGATCTTGTTTATTCAGAGGTGGCTGTTCGTTCTTAACAATCATTGCCTCTGCAAGCTCTAAATCCTTTAGCTTTTGAAACCGCTCTATGATCTTCATATTCTGAAGGATGCTCTTGTAGCCTTTGTTTACTTGAGGATGACTAAAGGGATCCTGTTTAATCCGTCAGTTCGAAACATGCTGTTGACAATGTTGCATCAGAGTGCATGTGATGAAATCAATATAACTGACTCCATCACAGGAACTAAGAGGAAAATGATACCGGCATATCACGTGATGCTCATCGGATATTTGACGTTCGGTTTGGTGTTCTGACATGTTGACAAGTTTCTTTGATTGATAGTACACTCGCAGTTTGACTTGTGACTATTCTACTCTACCTTTGACTTGCTCAGATATTATAGCATTAAGACGCTTTTCTTCTGTCTTTGCAGCGGAGCTCCATTGGCTTCAGAAAAAATAATTTACTGTGACTAGGCATTAATAGACATTTAAATGTCATTTAATAGTGATATTTTTATACCATTTTTGGTGATATTTTTATATGTTGCAACTTATGATTTTTCAATACTTTCATTATTTATTTGTACTTGAAAATGTACTGAGTTTTCAGGTCCGAAACGTTGTGCAACAGTCAATTTTATAATATAAAATGGTATTCTAACATCGCCTTCAAAGTATTAGATCACAAAGGAAAGCAATTATATAGAAAAACAGAAAGAACTTTACAAAAATGCTATAAAATGATATGCGACCAACTGTTTAACAACACTTGTAAACAAAACAATATATACGTGTATATATATAGGGCTCCGCAAAAAAAACTTCACTTTTCATATGAAAACAGATTACATTGTAATTTAAGGCAAGTTATGTTTTGTAATTGTTGCAACTATACAACACAGTGACAAAGTGACTATTGAACATAATTTCCATTTGCATCAACGATTCTTTGCAAATGAAGAAGTAAATTTTCAAGTTCTTTAAGAAGCTTGCTGCTCATCATGGCATCCATGTATTGACGAAAATTGTGGTGAATTTCATGTGAATTTTCAAAGTCATGTCCCCTTCTGAACACTTCATAATTTCTAAATAAGAATCTGTCCATCAAGTTTGTGTCTGGTGAGTATGGAGGCTGCTTCAGCAGAGACATGTGTTGGGCATCAAACCATTCAGTAACACAACGAGCAACATGAGGCCGAGCGTTGTCGTGTTGAACAACCATCTCCCAACTAGGCAACACACTTTCAAACTCAGATGCCATGTTTTCTAAGAAATCAATGTATCGTTGAGAGTTAATTGATGCTCCATCATGCAATACCTCAAGGTAATGCATTGATTTGGAGTAATTTGATGCCAGTATGATCAGCACTTTGCGATCGGAAATTGTCCTCCTCGCAACAGCAGGTCTATCTCCCGCACTATCAACCCAGTCTCGGTTGTTCTCTTTAGTTGGAATATCCTTGAAGTATACCCACTTTTCGTCTATAACAATAACATTTTCTCTGGATCTTCCTTCTTCTTGAATATCTTTCAATCATAGTTTGGCAACACTCAATTCTTGTTTCTTTATTTTGTTGAGTTAGTTCATGTGGTATCCATTTGCAACATACAGACTTCTTATGCAAATCTCTGATCAAAAATCGGTTCACAGCATCACAGTCAATTCCCGTAATTCGGCTCAAATCACTGCATGATAAGCGATTATTTTCTTCAATTTTCTCACGAATTAGTTCTACGTTTTCGGTAGAATTGCTCGTACGTGGTCTTCCAGACCCTGATTTTCTCTTAAATGAATATCTTTTTCCTTCGGAAAATTCGCTGGCAACGTGTTGTATCCGACGAGTGTTTACAACATTTTCTTCTCCCCAACGCTGAACTAGTAACGTACGCATTTGTGCACACGAAAAGCCATTTGCTTGCAAGGTGTCAATGAAAAAGTACAATAGATCCTGCTTGAAATCTGCTGTAGCCATGAGATCAAGGTGTAGAGAGACCAATTTGATTAATGATGAAAATGAAATTGAATAGATACATGAAAAACAAAGCTTGCTATGCTATGCTAGGTAGCAACAGAAGCAATGTTATACGAAATAGGGGTCGAAACACAACTAGACGAGTACCCAGAGGCGTCGCGACCGGGGGGTGTGGGGGACCGTAACACCCCCCAATATGAAATTATTAAAAGATGCAGGTAAAATGAGAAATTTCAGGTAAACCGCCGGTTTGCCGGCGATTCAGCTCCAATATTCACTGACGTTGTTCTTAGCCACAAAAACACGTCTTGTCACAAAGACACATCGTAATGTCGGGAAATTCTCACCCTTTCTAGACACCAGAAAGTATATGCTTAGTTGTTGTTGATGATATTGATTTGTCACGCGAAAGCGGTCAAACATAGCGCGCTGAAAACGACCTCTACCCATGATGACTGTACATGCGAGCAGGAGGAACAGTCGCCTCGCATTTTCTTAAAAATTGGAGCATAAGGCGATGTGAGTTAGCTCTGCAAAATTTAAAATATCTAAGTGCAATTGAAATGTAATTCCAGTACCCTACCTATAATGTGGCCAGTGAATATTGGCACATAATCACCTAACGCTGAAACGCCTGCAACTCATTCTGCCTAGCTGTGTAGTGTATATTTAACCGTTGATTCATGTAAGTTCTGGCTATTGCGCTGTCCCTTGAGGAGATGACGTCATCGTTACGGTGGATTTCATCGAAACTTCCTCATACCGAGTCATTCACACGCGCACCGCGGAAAGCGCACGGTATGAATAAGGCACACCGTCTTCTCTGTGCGTAGAAGTTTATTGTTAACAGCGTGTTAACTTTCTCGATGCAAACGCCATCGAAAATTTACTTAACAGTCGAGACTACGGGATCCAATTGCGCACAAATTAACTTAACGTCATCGGCATTTCATTGGCCACTTAAATAACCACCAATTAAATTATTTTTCATCTATAGGCGTCATTTCCGACCGATTAGATGATTAGGTAGGTACCTAGTGTTGGATTTGAGCATGATAGCAGTAGGGGGAAGCTTTCGAACGGAAGTTTTTGGGTCAACGCTGCAACCAAAGCCGGAAAAACGGTGATCAAAAGGAAGAGGATATTGATTCATATAGCACCGCTATCATCCTCGCACTAAGAACGCCCGCGAATTATTTTGAAAACAGTTGAACCATAAATGGCAAAAGTAGGAGATATGCCCATTTGATCCTTGAAAGGGAATCTCCAATGCATGCATTTGGTGCCACCCGCATTTGGCTAAATAATGCTTCAAATAAGGTGCGTGGATACCCTTGTCAGTGTTCGTACTGGGGAGCGAATGCGCGAAAAATGAAGGGGCGGGCGCGAAAATTCCGAAAATATTTTCGCGCCCCAATATTGTCCTATATATTTTCGCTCCCCAAAAAATATTTGACTATAATATATCACTGGGAACTGTTAGATGTGTCTACGACTATGTATCAGATTGATGACAGTAATAGAATTGAATATTTTCCTTCTTATTCCAGAAAATGCCTTCCTGACATAACACTAACAAATAGGAATAGTGTGTAGACCTACTGCGACATACCGTAATCATCACTGCGTATTCTACATTTTATTAAGGGACTATTTATCATCACTGCGTATTACATTTTTGAAAGGGTGAAGCGATTCTTCAGGAGGGGAACTGAAAAGCTCCTCAAGTACTTACCGTTTGAAAATGATGTGCTTCAATCGTGCCAATTTCTTTCCCCACATCATTCGAACGATGCTGATCTGGAGAACTGGGCGAAGACTCTTGCGAAGTGCTTTCCCCAAATTGTTCCTCAAAACGAGATTTCTACTCTTGAAGTTGAAGCTTGACTTGTTCAAGGTACAACAGAGAAGCCAATGGACATTGGAGAATACTGGCAGAAAATGTCCTCAAAGATACCAACTCTGAGTCGTCTGGCTCGAGTCACGATGACATTACCCCACGGAAACGCAGAAGTGGAGAGGGTGTTCAGTTTGCTGCCTGATCTAGTGACAAAGAAACGGAGTAAACTGTCCGCGACTACAATGAATGCGATCGTCGTTATTAAGAGCGCCATGGCATCGAATAATATCTCATCGCGAAACTTCGAAGTGACACAGGCACTTTTGGAGAAAGTTGCCAAAGCCAAACAAGCATATGAGCTGCATTTGAAGAGCGAGATGGAGGAAGAGGCAGCAAGGAAGAAGAAGGCAGCAGAGAAGGATATATTAAAAACTTTCGAAAATCAGAAGAAAAATGATTCAAAGCTGAATGAGTTAGAGTCCGGTCTCAAAAACAACGAAAAGCGAATCAGCGATATCATGAAACGGAAAGAAAGCCTCGTGAAAATGCAGGAGGAGGCATTACGGTCATTAAAGGAAGAGGAGGACCACCTTAAAGCTCTGCTTGATGAGAAGGAGAAGATGGAAGAAAAGAAACGAGCAGTAGCTGAGAAGCTCATGACTAGTACTTTGAAGCGAAAAGCACATGAAGAACTGAAAGTTATTTCTCCCAAGAAATTGAGGTGATATTTTCTTTATCAGTGCCTAGCGCTTTTAGACAGCATTTTGATTCAACACAGCTTCGTTCTTCATGTACCATGACTTGAATAGAAACTACAGTGACATGTGTACTTTCATTTCGATCGTTTCTTCTTTTAAGATCACATGGTAAATAGGGCATAATACTCCTACGGTGTATTAATTGAAACTAGGATTATGTAGTGACATTTCAGTACTCGAGATCGGAAAGTGATAGCGCACGTTATTTTAAAGCGGAGCGACCGTCACTACGAATCCGAGGAAATGTCAGGTATGACACAGCCCAAGAAGGCCCAACACCCGTCGACCGGCCGATATTTAGTCTTTGGTTCGCGACCTTCCATTTGGGGGCCCAGATTTGGTTGTCAGTGAGTTTCGGACATTTGTTCCTGCGAGACATTCTCTAAGGCCCCACAACCAAATCACTCAGCCAATTGGCGAACTGAAAAGGCATTTTCGGTCGGGGGTTCCATACGGCTCCATTTGATTCACACGTTGAGGAAATGTTATAGTAGCGAATTCAGAATGAGTACACTTATACAACGTACTTAAGGATGATCGTATATGATCCATGTAATTAGCATATGGCGAGTGTGTCTCTGCTCCACTCCATGCAGGGCCATCCATATAACAATTAAGTATTCATCACTCTTAGCTGCCATACAAAGGTATCTAATAAATGCTGTGAAATCGTCAAGACCATATGAAACTGACGCCGTAAATATGCCTCCATAAGAATTGCCATATATGTTTGAAAAAATGTATGTAATCTTGACCCTTACGCAATGCACGCTCGAGCATAATTGCGATGAATCTTGCACCAATTAGTTGGGTTTGGGGGGGCCGCATAAGCGCGCAGGGCGGTGGGCGCACCTGAAAGACGCGACAACAAATCGGCCAGTACGGCAACACTGTGTTCACTCATTAGCCGTTATGTGCATCAGAAAGTGTCCTGAGTAGGATCTCGCATGCGAAGATCCACACTACAAACATTCCGCAGATGATCATTCTGCACTTTATTGTAATTAGACCTATAATGAATTCCCACAAAAATCGATCGGTTCGGATCGGCGGTGCTTATGGGTCAAATATTCACAAAGTGTGAAAGTTAAATTAAAACAATGTTCCCAAACTTGATATTTAATGATTGTGAAGAGTTTTATTACATTAATAAGCAATAAAATACTGGTGTGTTTGTCATCAAGCACCCTGACAGAATCAAGATAAGCAATTCTGATTCCACACATTTTGGTGATAACAGGTTTAGGGGTCGAAACAACCAACAGACAGTAACCGCTGATGACTGACGGACGACACTGCAAGTATTATGATTTATATCCTTTAAATAATCGGTAGCTGAAGTAGGTGGTCGATGTATGTAATTCAAATGAAGAAAATGTGGAATTACATGAAGTAAACTATAGACGCAGATGAAGAAACTGGCGATAACAAATTCACGTGAAGAAATAGTATTTTCCCTGTGCAAGGGTACTTAGGAATAAGGTGTATATTTCACATCAATTGCTTTCCGTGTGTAGTAAGATGTAGTATAAGGCCCATACTTTATTTTCATTAAAAAAAAATTTCCAAAATCAAAACGGGACAAAAAATGTGAAATGCTTCATTCATCAGGCGGGCCAGCACAAGGACAAAATTGAAAAGGCTGAGTCATCAGGGGCGGACCGCAAAGGACAAAATGGTGAAAGGGCGGGGCGGGGGAGGAGGGGCGGGGAGGGGGAGGGACGGGGGGGGGGCGATCAATCATGCCAAGAGGAGGTTTGGCCCAAGGATGTGCTGGGAGAATAGAGGTCCGCCGTGAGGAGATAAGACCCGCCCCCCCCCCCCCCCCCCCCCCCCCCCCCCCCCCCGCCCCCCCCGCCCCCTACCCCCCCGCCCCAAAAACCAAACCGCCCCCCCCCCCCCTCCCCCCCCCCCCCCCCCCCCCCCGCCCCCCCGCCCCCCCACCCCCAAACCGCCCCCCCCCGCCACCCCGCCCCCCCCCCCCCCCCCCCCCCCCCCCCCCTCCCCCCCCCCCGCAACCGCCCCGCCCCCAACCGCCCCCCCCCCCCCCCCCCCCCCCCCCACCCCGGCCCCCCCCCCCCCCCCCCTCCCCAAAAACACGCCCCCCCCCCCCAACGGAACCTCAACTGGACTAAAGATCTGGTTGAAAAGACCAAAGTTGTTCAGAATCATGTGAAACAAACTTCTATCAAGGTTTCAGGTTGAAATTCGTCCAAAAAATTTTTTCGAAAATTTTCACTACGGTGGTCTCGACACTTAGGATTTTTTCATGTAAAAAAAAAAAAATTTTTTCAAATGTTGGAATTGAGCTCCGAGACCCATTCCCATCGTGTTTGTCGTCAAAAGTTGGGTCGGTGAAGTTTCGGTGAAAAAAAACCGCCCCCCTCCCCCCCCAACGACTCAAACTGACCAAATTGGTTTCGAAAAGACCAAAGTTGTTCAGAATCATGTGAAACAAACTTCTATCAAGGTTTCAGGTTGAAATTCGTCCTAAAAATTTTTTCGTATATTTTCACTGCGGTGGTCTCGACCCTTAGGATTTTTTCATGAATAAAAAATATTTTATTAATGTTGGAATTGAGCTCCGAGAACCCATCCCAAGCCCTGTGTTTGTCGTCAAAAGTTGGGTCGGTTGAAGTTTCGGTGAAAAAACCGCCCCCACCCCCCCCAAACGACTCAACTGACCAAGTGTCGAAAAAGACCAAAGTTGTTCAGATCATAGTGAAACAAACTTCTAATCACAAGGTTTCAGGTTGGAAATTTCTCGTCCAAAAAATTTTTTTCGAAATTTTTTCACTAACGGTGGATCATCGAGTCGACACTTAGGATTTTTTTCATGAAAAAAAAAAAAATATTTTTCAAAATGTTGTGAATGGAGCTCTCGAGACTCCAATCCCAGTCGTGTTTGTCGTCAAAAGTTGGGGTCGGTGAAGGTTAATCGGGTGGAAAAAACCGCCCACCTCCCCCCCCCCCCCCCCCCCCCAACGACTCAACTGACCATAATTGTCCGAAAGACCAAAGTTGTTCAGAAAATCAATGTGAAAACGTGACAAACTTCTATACAAGGTGTTCAGGTTAGAAATTCGTCCCAAAAATTATTTTTATCGAAATTTTTACACATACGGTGGTCTCGGACACATTAGGATTTTTTCATTGAAAAAAAAAAATTCTTTCAAAATGTGGGAATTGAGGCTCGAAGACCCATCCCATCCCTATCGTGTTTGTCGTCATAAAGTTGGGTCGGTGAAGTTTTCGGTGAAAAACCCCACACCACCCCCCCCCCAACGACCTCACACCTGACCAAATTGGTCGAAAAAGACCAAAGTTTGTTCAGAATCATGTTGAACCAATAACTTCCTATCAAGGTTTTCAGGTTGAATTCGTCCAAAAATTTTTTCGACAAAAATTTTTCACTACGGTGGTCATGCATGACACCTTAGGATTTTTTCATGAAAAAAAGAAAAAAAAATATTTTTCAAAATGTTGGAATGTGATGCTCGAGACCCAATACCCATACTGTGTTTGTCGTACAAAAAAAGTTGGGGACGGTGATGAAGTTTCAGGGTCTGAAAATAACCGCCCCCCCCCCAACGGATAAACTGACCAAATTGGTCGAAACGACCAAACTTGTTCAGAATCATGGGAAACAGAAAACTTCTATCATGGTATCAGGTTGAAAGTGTCAAAATCTTTTTTCGAAATTTTCACTACGGTGGTCTCGCACTTAGGACACGTGCTTTTCCCCCCATAAAAAAAAAAAAAGTTCTAAAATGTTGGAATGAGTCACCGTGACCCAATCCATCGTGTTGGTCGTCAAAGAAGTTTGGGTCGGTGAATAGTTTCGGTGAAAAAAAATCCCCCAACCCCCCACCCCCCAACGACTCAAATATACCACAGTGGTCGAAAAGGATACCAATGTTGTTTACAGAATTCATGTGAAACAAACTTTCTATCAAGGTTTCATGCGTTGAAATTCGTCCAAAAAAATTTTTTCGAAAATTTTCACTACGGTGGTCTCGACACTTAGGGATTTTTTCAAGTCCTAATGTGAAATGTCGACTTTTTTTTTTTTGCCAACTTGGGACGATGAATTGTGGAGGATTGGAAGGTGAATGGAAGAGCTCGGGTTTCTTTTTAGCGGCAAGACTCATCTTTGTTCTCTTGGATCTAATCTTTTTCAGATGCGTGACAGGCTCCGTTTCCAAATGAGAGCCTGCTAAATAATCGACGTTTTTGTGCATTTTCCAAGATGTTTGGATACTTCTTTGAAATAAACGACAGAGGACTTTTTCATCTCGGCTTCTGAGTCATCGTAGAGGGTCGAGGGATGTCTTAAATGGAAAGGGGAAGAGCGAGAAAAACGTGGACACTCCCAAAATTTGGAGTCAATCGGAGCATAAGAACCGGAGATTGACGGGTTTAAAAGGTTATTTTGTTTGGGATGATGGGTGTTACGTCATCAGCGGATCACCACACACTATATAAGCTGGGAACCGAGAGAGACTTGTCATTAAGACGAGAGCGATTGTCAGAGGGTAGGTCGTCTCTCTGAGCTCCGAGGATAGCTTCGGACATTCCAAATCCCCCGGTTTCTGTAAGAAACCGACTTGGAAAATTTCATTGCTGATATCAGCTAAGGCGTCAGACTTAGAGGTTCGCCAGGAGATGGCTTCGTCTCCAGGCCATTAAAAAGACTCCAAAACTTTAAAGGCTTGTAACTTTGCTTCTACAAGTCCATTTGACTTTGATTCAACAAAAGGTTCGCGTTGCTATTGACCTGCTCTAAGTGATAGACTACTCATAAAATGTTGTAAGTAGTGTGCTAAAAAGTTGAAATAAATTTATGAATTCACTAGTTTTGGAGTTTTCTGGGTGTTTTTTCGACCCTGCTGATATTCAACTAAGACATTTACATAATAGTTGTCAGAGGCGAGCTTCGGCTCGAGACTTGTTTCCTGATGTAAATAACTCACCAATTTTCATGTCAACAATCGGGGCCCGGATACCAACACAGTGACATGACGCCACGCTCTGTCCGATCTCGAGGTTGGATTTGTGGGTCGAGGTCTTGGAGTTGGGATAAGATCCCCTCTGAGAAATGCCTGTGATCGGATTCATCAGCTTAACTTGTCTTTCCCTTCTAAGCGAAGTTGTCTTTGTGATAGCACTGGGCGACTATCGATTCTGTCTTTGAGTATAGCATGGGCCTTCACGACTGATAGCCCAGTAACTGTCGATGTGTTGTCCAAAATTTGGTTTAAATGCGTCGTTGTCAAGTTAAAAGCATGACTAAATTTAGAAAGACCAAGGCAAAGGCTTTGTGTCGAGAGAGGGTATATAAGTCACTGCTTCTCTATAGGCTTCACTCCTGTTTCAAAGTGTTGTAAGACGAACGGTGAGTGCTCTGTCGGTATAGTTTGCTATCAAACTTTGAAATTATTTAGAACTTAGGATTATTCTGTCTTAATGCAGATACAGTAATAGCTTACATAAACGTTTTTATCAAGCTGTGGACTTTAGATGAGATCCTTTAACGATCTCCTCTTATGTAGCACTAAAATGTGTCTCAATTTAAGACACATTATTTCTTCTCTTTTCAGTTTGAAAATGACGAAGGATTGCAATAAAAAATTACAAATTTTTAAGTGTAGTTGCGGCATTGCCCTTCCGCGGTGACCGTTTCAGGCGCCACGTCTTGGCTAGAGAGTGACGGAAGGGTGAGATGAAGCATGATGATGTGTTGATGGTGATGTATTGTGTGTGGTGTGATGTTCCGTTGTAGTGCGTTATGATGTCGAGTTTGTGAAGGCTCATGCCAATTGTCCTCTGCGTCGTGATTGGGAAGGAAATGATGAGGTCAAGTGTTTTGAGTGGTGTGAGCGGGGGAGCGCATTTGTTCAAGGCTGAACCAGTACGTTCCCCAGTCGTGAACTGGTGGATTTGGATGATGATGAAGTGGTGAATAAAGTAAAGAGGAAGTTGATTGTTGAGAGTGATGATGGATGATGACGCGATGAGGCTATGGAGAGCGTTGTAACGAAGAAGGGGTGTGTTGAAGAGGTTGAGTGATGATGTTGAGCTTTGAGCGGGCTGTCGCGTCGATTGAGCCACTGGCAAATGGCCACGGGCTCAGATCGTCGCCGAGCAGATGAGAGTGTGTTTTCGTGATGCCTAATTGTGTTGTGAGATGTGAGTCAGTCGAGTGTGCCGAGTAAAGTGGTGTTGACGAAGAATTGATGCGCTGGCGTATGGGAATGTGAGGATATGAGTGTGACAGGTTGCAGGGAAACAGTTGAATTGCTGCAAAGTGTACGTTGAAAGAAGTTGACTGTGGAAAGAAGGGAACTCGCTTGAAGAGAGAGTCGGAGGACTTTGCGAGTGTGAAGAGAGAGGTGTTTGAGGTGAGGCAGAAGTTGGTCAATGAGAGAAAGTTGAAGGAGACGCTTGACTCGAAGTTGGAGTGTTGTGAGAAGTCGGTCTGTCGAGAGCGTGAGTTAAAGGAAGAGGCGATGGAACGAAGGTGAGATTGTTGGTGGTGCGTCAGTTGAGTATGCAGTCGGAAGTGTCGCCTGAATGAAACGGTCACCGCCCTATCACATTCCTGTGGTGGGCTATGTCCGGTAGCGGCCATTAATTTATGGAGATGTGATACTGCCTGATACATCGCAAGAATGTTTTAAACTGCACGGAATGTCCGATGTTATCACATCAAGAACTACATCACAAGGAGGACATCCGTGTGTAGATTATAGGAAGGCCGCACAAATTTCGTAAGTATTATGACTGGAACATAACATTGTACCATCTTTCTCATTCTTACTTCTTTCATTGCAGGCCAACTGAAATAAAGTCATAAGCCACCACATCCCACGTCCCGAGAAAGCGGACCCATGGCTCTCTTAAGGGCTCAACTTCTAATGCAGCTAAAGCGGTCACCAAGCCCGCCACATATCTACGGCTATGGAATGCAGAGGGAAGAAAAATGATGAATGGAATGAAGGGAGGAACATTCATGCGCCACACGCAAAACAACATGACTTCTCTCTTCGCTAGGTGAAGAAGCTCTTGTCAGTGATCGTCAGAAACTAACATGTTGTACAAAAGTTTTATTGCAACACAGGTTGATGTATAGTTAGAAAGTTTGATCATGATGTTTTATGAAACACAACATGTCGATAAAGCAAAGTTAGTGTAGTCAACTAGTTTTTATCTATCAAATACTCATTTTTTAGAGAAGAAGTAAAGTCTGATCATCGAAGTTGTATTCGTGAGTGTCATCAGAAAGGTGTATCATGGGTTTGAAAAAGCAAAGTTAGTGTAGTCAGAAACTTTATCATGTTGTATAAAGGTTTTACTGCTACACAGGTTGATGTATAGTTGAGAGGATAGTTTGATGTCATTGAATCGTTGTATTCGTCGTAAGTCTAATCAGAAAGTGGTATATGTGTGTACTATAAGGTTTTACTGCAACACAGGTTGATGTATAGTTCGCAAAATTGTGATCATGGCGTTTTGTATGAAACACAAGTGGTTATGAAATGTTAGGCGTTAGTGTAGTCAAATAATATTACCGCGACTCTACGTTTGTGAAAATAATGTTTGATCATTGACGTTGTATGACTGGTACCGAACTCATCACAGCACCTAGAAAGTTTTATCGAAAAGGTTTTAGAATGCACAGTGTAGATTGTCTTGTAACTTACTTTCACAGCACTAGAAAGTTTTATCGAAAAAGGTTTTACTGCACAGTGTAGATTGTCTTGTAACTTACTTTCACAGTGTTAGGAAAGTTTTATCGAAAAAAGGTTTTACTGCACAGTGTTAGATTGTCTTGTACCTTACTTTCACAGGTGTTAGAAAGTTTTATTGGTGACAGTTGGCAAATGTTTCCCTATTAGAAAAATTCAAACTCCATGACTGCTTAGATTCGCTTCTTTCAGGTTTTACTAAATAGCACGTTTTCTACTGCAATATGAGAGTTTAGAATGTTTATATGAAAACAGTGTTTCACCACAAGACACTAGGAATGTTTTTATCCTTATGTTGAGAATCCGGACTGCAGTGTGTAATATGTTTTATGTGACAGTCTTTGTTCACAAACGGGTGGAAGTGTAAAATACAGAGTGAATCCAATCTGTTAGGTGGTCTTTAACTTTGGATGTGAAGTTAAAGCGAATCTGTGTTACACGATTGAATTGAAATATTTAGACAACGCCTGCATGGTGTTTGACGGAACTTGAGTGGTTGACATTCAAATCTAAGTTTAACCATGTTGGATATAAAAGATGAGATATGGATAGGAATAAGTGTTGAATGTTTTATAAAACCACGATGTTGTCACACACGTTGAGGTGTAATTCCATGACATTGAATCGCGTGGGTTGTAAAAGTCAATTCATCCAAGGCTAGGCTCCTCTTACGGTTGGATTTAGCGGGTTTTATATTACTTTGCGTTAACCGTTCGTGTAGAATATGTTGAAGCACATGTTCGCATAAATGCAAATGTTGGAAATAAGTTTTTGTTAAGAAAGTCCTTTGACAGGTTGTTGTGAAAACTTAGCGAAAACGTTGAAAAAAGTTTTATTGAAATGTTTCTGCAGTCACACTCGTTTAGCGATATCCAGCTTTACTAAATGTGTTGTTTGCCTTTATCAAATTGAATGTGTGTGTGTTTTGTAAATAAAGACAGACAGCGTGTTTGCACTGCATCGGACAGCATACAAGTATAGAATAACAACTTGTTGTTAGTCGAATGCTTATGAGATAGGAAACATTATGTGTGAGATAAAAATCAACCTGCTAGATGAAGTGAAACACATAAAGTTGTCACAACTAGTTTTACGGGAAATAAAGGAAGAAACTGTGACAACTCGTTTACACTCATCATAGACATATGAACATACAACAATCTGACATTCAAATGAAAGTCGTATTAAACATGAAACTGCGGTGTTAAGAAACTTTATGTCAACAAAACTTTATGTTGGGTAAAAACTTTCATTAGATTGCAGCGTGTTGAAAGCTGATATAAAGACCTGTAGAAAACGCCATAAGTCTTAGTTCAAACGACTCGACCCTTGAACTACACACAATGAACACGTCTGTTGTAGAAAATATCATTGGTAGGAAACAGTATTTTCTGTGCGAAATTGTGACGATGTAAACATGACAGTTTTAACATGGCTTGACAATAGTCAACATGCTGCCAATTCAAAAATGTTTATCATAACACCTGACTCAGTGAAAAAAAAAAAACCTCCTGTGCCCACAAAGAATCATAAGGGGTGCTCTTCTGACGCCTGTCTGTTCGCACTAGCACCACTCAGCAGATTAGAGTAGAACACAAAGATGAATGACAGCCGCCAGCCGTGTGGGCGTATCGTCTGTCGCGCTAGCCCCTCAGCAGATAGAGTAGAATCACTAAAGATGTTTGCGCTTCTCTCTGCTGGCGCCCCGTCTGTCACATGAAACAGAGAGCTTATCGGCATCTGTCCCAGGATGCGGAAGGAACGTTGTCGTTAGCCACCTGTGGGGCTGGTGTTCCCACACAGCTCATTGCCATCGCCACCGGAGAGATTATCGTGGGCGGCTGAAAGGATTTCTCACGTTTGACAATTCGCTTATTGTACACTCCGCGCGCGCGCAAGAAACCATTTGCTGTTAAAGCATGGGAGACACTGGCCGATTTGTTTAATTCTTCAAATGTCTTAGCTAGCAGTTACAAAAATGTTGTGAGAAATATAAGGGAGACGTTCACACTCATTCATCAAATTACAAGTCGTTTGAAAGCAATTGTCTTTCGATATCGGCCTTTCTTTGACAATGAGTCGAACTCCTTGAGCTCCGATTGTGGATGCAGGGTGAAGATGGGGAAAGTCTTTCTCCTGGTCTGCTTTTGCAAGGCAGAAGAGAAAGGCGAAGCAAAATTCGCCCTTTTTCCCCCACGGCCCCCGTCCATCTTAATCCACATGAGCTTGTGGAGAACCCTTTATTTAGGGATTATGGCGCGTAGAATATTCTGGCGCTGCTGAGAATTCAGCGTCCGGAATTACTTCGAGTAATCGATAGTAGTAGTATTTCAATCGGTCCTTCCGAGGGCCGGTCACCAATTCGTTGGAGGCCACCTATTAACAATGAAAAGTTACAGACTGTGCCACACACAAACACTGGATTCAAGTGATCTCTGATTTTTCTTAGAAAATGAAGAAGCTCTTTTAACATTCATCTGATGAGACTCAACTTCATGACAGGTGTCCAACACACATCTTCAAAGGTCTAACTGCCATGAATCATCAGTTTAAAGTTGGAAGGCCCCTATGTTAAGTAGCAAGGTCTGTTACATGATTGTAAAAATATATATAAACGTGGTGTAGAGTGTGCTGTTGGACCTGAAGTACATGAATTTATTTCTTCAACTACCCCTCAAATGGAAAGAGTTAGGGTGGGGGAAGAATCATCAGAGCAACTTGTTGTATAGTAGTAATGCAGGCAATGACAGCCACGGTTGGACTTAGAAGATTTTAGCGTTTTATATAACATTCATCATGATAACTGTTGGTGGTGTGTGCTTACATGCATTTACTAACTTAGCCATTGGGGAATTGAAACAGCTAAATTGCTAAAGTCATCATTAAGGGGTTGGGTTACTACCGTTGGATTTTTGGGACTAAGTCATTTGGATTTATACTAATGAACGATCTCTTTTTGTATAGAATTTTACGTGAGCATATGTTCGCTTTATATTAAATGACTTTGATGGCAAGACTTAATCTCTTGGTGTAATGGTGAAAAAGAAAGATTTCATATCGTTGTGATGAGCAGATAGTTGACATGCTCATTATGTTATTACATTTACATTTGATGTGGTCAGCTGATAGGTGTTTTTGATACATGTTCAATAGTTGAGTTGTATGTATCTTCGTGATTGGAATCATTAAGGTAGTAAAGAGTTGTGAGGAAAAGTGTTAGAAACATGGTAGGATTGTGTTGAGACCTCGGCAGTAACTTCTGGGAATTATTTAAGTGAAGAGTTTGTGTTAAATGAAATGAGTGAGTGCAAGTTTTGCCCCAGTGAAATGAATTGTTAGTGTAACAACAAGCTGTGTGGGATTAGACATATGTTTGTAGGACTGCGCGTGTGTAAAGGGGTTTTGACGTTGATGGGAATTTTTTCACATCATGTTCATGGATGTAAACAGAATGAATGTCTCTATGTTGAGTGTTTAAGATTAGAACCACATATCATTGTTGTTGTTGTAAATTAGAGGTTTATTCGATTGAAGCAAAGATTGAGATTGCAAAGTTTAATGAATAGGTTAGTGTGATTAACTGTTTGATCAGTTGAATAGTTAAAAGAAAAATAACAATGGCATATCCAGACAGTATCATATAGCTCATCAGGGCATTTGGTTTATTGATGTAAATAGTTAGATAGAACAGGCAACTTGTTGATATGCAGCTTGACACATGAGTGCGAAAGCAGGAATAACATGCTATGACTGGGGAGCATCCGTTTGAAAGTGATTGTGATGTCAACTGTTACATGAAAAGTTATTTCCAAAAGCTTGAACCTGGACACTTTAAGAGGTAAGTCACTGCAAGCCTTCATTTTGATGGCTTGTAGCACTCATTGATAGAAAAATTACTAATGTCATACATGTGGGAATCAATGTGCATGTTATAGGTCAGGTACTGTGTTCGTTTCATGATAGTATGTGTTTTATCGATAGATTTAAGTAAGTGTATCTCATGTCAATAGATTTCAGGGTAATAGTTTAAATGTTGTTGCAGGTTTTTGAGTGTATAGGATTGAAGAATTGAATTGAATTGTAAGTGTAACAAAAAGCTGTGTGGGTTTCCAATTAAACGTATCATGTACTGCGGTGTCGTTTTTTTTCTTGTCGTTTCAAAAGAGTGGATTGACTGAGGAAAATAAAGTTTACAACCATTTACTGTTTGTAAGTTAGAATAAAGTTGGTTGATGGTAAAGTTAGAAGTTACGAAAATAAAGTTATCACCATGCCGCTGTTTGGTAAGTTAGGTAAATATAATGAAGTCAGATTCACGTTTCACTGTTTGCAACGTTAAAAATAAAGTTGATAGTTTGTAAAGTTTGTATCATGTTAGAGATTCCTTTCAGTGTTTGTTAAGATAGAGTGAAATGTAAATGAAGTTATAATCACTTCACTGTTTGCAACGTTAAAAATAAAGTTGACGTTTGTAAAAGTTAGAATAAAGATTGATGAATTGTAATGTTTGGAATAATATCGAATCATTTAGTGTTTGCAAGATAGGAAAGTATAAATTGTGTCCACAAGTTTTCACTGTTGTACGTTAGAAATAAATTTGATGTTTGTTAAGTTTGAAATCTGGTTAGAATCCTTTCTGTGTTTGTAAAAGTTAGAGATAATGGGTCTAATAAGTACGTTGAGAGTTGACTGTACTGAGATCTAAGGATTAGGTCAAATATAGAATTAAAGTTGATTGGAATAGTCATCTTTAATGATGATTAGAAATGTGTTTGTGGATGCATGGGGTGCAAGTGTTTAGTCCTCCAATATCTTTCAATTATCAAATTTTTCTTCCCCTCTAGCTTTCCATATCGGAGATATGTGGCGCAGCTTGGGAGCCGCTTTAGCTGCATTAGAAGGATGCTTCTTATAAGAACTCATGATGCAATCAGAGGAAATGTGGTGAAACAGTGTGCTGTATATGTGCGCTGTGATTTTATGAAGAAAGACGCCCATCACTCACTCAATCAATGAAAAGAAAACATGACGAGTTTGAGATGACAGCCAATTCGAAATGCATTGTGTTAAATCTCTCATTACTTCATCATAAGATATCACATGACTCTTCACTCGCTTCCACTTTCCTCACTTTCTATGTTATCACTTTCGAGTCCTCACTCCACATTCATCTCTCTTTTTCCATGTTATCACTTTCGACCGTCTCGCTCTCGATGGCTTGCCATCTCGGCCCTCGCTACCCACCGTTCTCGCTCTACTCGGTGATTCCTGCAGAATCCCTCATCGAGGATTGGGTGGAGGTATGACGTTCGATTCATAGAACAAAGGATAGTATTTCATAAATTGAAATACTATATCCTCCATCTCATCGTGATGATAAAAGTTTCACCCATTTAAGTTATCCTATACTGGGGTTAACTTGAGCTGTTGGCTTCTCGGACATGATTATGATAGATAAAATGCTCGAGACTTGACTTTATTGAGAATGATTCAGCCTTTGAAATGTCTTGGTTCGCGCAATCAATTCGCTCTTAAGCTTATGGTTGGTGACGCAAAGGGATGTGATATTTTCATTGACTTGCCAATCCTCAACCACTCAACAAACTTAGATGCATTTATCGCGTGAATCTCCCTTCGGTGCGATAGAATGAGCTGTGTGGGAATCAGCCATGTGCTATACGACACGTTCCTGATCCTGGGGACAGAATGCGATAGCTCTCTGTTTCATGTGACAGACCGGGCCAGAGAGAGAGAGAGCAAACATATTTGTGTTTCTTCTCTATCTGCTGAGGGGCTAGCGCGACAGACGATCGCCCACCGGATGCGCAGTCATTCATCTTTGTGTTCTACTCTATCTGCTGAGGGGCTCTGCTATGCTTGCTTTGTTGTTTTTTTCTTTTTTTGCTGTACTCTTAGTGCGAAAGACAGGCGTCAGAGAGATTTATGATTCTTTGTGGGCACAGGAGGGGTTTTTTTTATCACTGATATGTTTTATGATAAACATTTTGATTTGGCAGCATGTTGACTATTGCAAGCCATGTTAAAGGTCATGTTACATCGTCTGCATTCGCACCAGAAAAATTCTGTTTCCTTCCAATGGTCTGTACTACAAGAGTGTTCATTGTGTGAGTTTCAAGGGTCGAAGTCGTTGAACTAAGACTTATGCGTTTTACAGGTTCTTTATATCAGCTTTCAACGCCGCAATCTATGAAGTTTTAACCAACATAAAGTAGTTGACATAAAGTTTCTTACACCGCAGTTCTTGTTACGACTTTCATTTGAATGTAGTTTGGTATGTTATCTGTCTATGATGAGTGTAAACGTTGTCCAGTTTCCTTTATTTCCCGTAAACTAGTTTGTGACACTTTTGTGTTTCACTTCATCTAGCAGGTTGATTTAGATCTCACACATAATGTTTCTTATGACATATGCATTCGACTAACAAAACAAGTTGTGTATGGTCTATACTTGTTATGCTGTCGTGCAGAGTGCAAACACGCTGTTGTCTTTATTTACATAAACCACCAAACATTCAATTTGATAAAGGCAAACAACACATTTAGTAAGCTGGTACGCTAACGAGTGTGACTGCAGAAACATTTCATAAAACTTTTTTCAACGTTCGCTAAGTTTCACAACAACCTGTCAAAGACTTCTTACAAAACTTATTTCAACATTTGCATTTATGCGAACATGTGCTTCACATATTCTACACGAACGGTTAACGCATGTAATATAAAACCCTAAATCCAACCGTAGAGGAGCCTAGCCTTGGATGATGGACTTTACAACCCACGCGATTCAATGTCATGGAATTACACTCAACGTGTGTGACAACATCTGGTTTTATAAAACATTCAACACTTATTCCTATCCATCTCACTTTTATATCCAACATGTTAAACTTAGATTTGATGTCAACCACTCAAGTCGTCAAACACTTGCAGGCGTTGTCTAATATTCAATTCATTCTGTACACAGATTCGCTTTACTTCACATCCAAAGTTAATGACCACCTAACAGATGGATTCACTCTGTATTTACACTTCACCGTTTGTGAAAAGACTGTCACATAAAACATTTTACACACTGCAGTCCGGATCTCAACTAAGGATAAAAACATTCTAGTGCTGTGGTGAACACTGTTTTCATATAACATTCTAAACTCTCATTGCAGTAGAAAACTGCTTTTAGTAAACCTGATGAAGCGAATCTAACAGTCATGGAGTTTAATTTTCTAATAGGGAAACATTTGCCAACTGTCACCAATAAAACTTTCTAACACTGTGAAAGTAAGTTACAAGACAATCTACACTGTGCAGTAAAACCTTTTCGATAAAACTTTCTAACACTGTGAAAGTAAGTTACAAGACAATCTACACTGTGCAGTAAAACCTTTTCGATAAAACTTTCTAGTGCTGTGAAAGTAAGTTACAAGACAATCTACACTGTGCAGTAAAACCTTTTCGATAAAACTTTCTAGTGCTGTGATGAGTTCGGTCAGTCATACAACGTCAATGATCAAACATTATTTTCACAAACGTGAGTCGCGGTAATATTATTTGACTACACTAACGCCTACATTTCATAACACTTGTGTTTCATAAAACGCCATGATCAAATTTTCGAACTATACATCAACCTGTGTTGCAGTAAAACCTTTGTACAACATGATACACTTTCTGATTAGACTTACGAATACAACTTCAATGATCAAACTCTCTAACTATACATCAACCTGTGTAGCAGTAAAACCTTTATACAACATGATAAAGTTTCTGACTACACTAACTTTGCTTTTTCAAACCATGATACACTTTCTGATGACACTCACGAATACAACTTCGATGATCAGACTTTACTTTCTCTAACATGAGTTGTAGTAAAAACTAGTTGACTACACTAACTTTGCTTTTATGACATGTGTGTTTCATAAAACATCATGATCAAACTTTCTAACTATACATCAACCTGTGTTGCAATAAAACTTTTGTACAACATGTTAGTTTCTGACGATACTGACAAGAGCTTGTTCACTAGCGAAGAGAGAAGTCTGTTGTGTTGCGTGTGGCGCATGAATGTCCTCCCTTCATTCCATTCATCATTTTTCTTCCCCTCTGCATTCCATATCCGTAGAGATGTCGGCTGACCGGCTTTAGCTGCATTAAAATTGGGCCCGTTTAACCCATTCGTTCTCGGATCTGTTTGGCTTAACTTTACATTGGGCCGCAAGAAAAATAAGATTGATAAGATTACAATGTTTATGTTCCATCCATAATACTTTCCGATATTTGTGCGCTTCCTATATTCGTCAAAATGTCCGCCTTTGATGATTTTGTGTGAACGACCGACATCGCCGTGCAGTTAGAAACATTCCGTGTAAGTTCAGGATCTCAGCTCCATAAATAAATGGACGCTCCAAACAACCCACCAATGATTTTAGCGGTCCTTGCTCTCTCGTCCTATCTGTACAAATAGGACGCGACATACCTAACTCTCCATCGCCTATTAATGAATCGCTCCTCGCAGACAGATAAGACGTCTCACTACGCTCCAAATTCGGTCCAACGCGTCTCCCGCACTTTCTCCCTCGCTGTCACATCTCTCCTCCCGCAAACTTCTCTCGCTCACTCTCGAAAAGTCCTCCGAATCTCCGTCTTCTGATCCCGCCATTCTGCCAACGGCGGGACAACGAATAGTCATCTTCAAACTTGCCACTAAACCGTCCACTCCTTTCCTCACATCCCTGAACGCCTCGATCTTTCGTCGTCACACCACTTTACCGTCCGCACACGAACGGACCACTCTCTCAACAAAATTAGGGCATCTCACGCTCTTCTCTCGCGACGGATTGTCCCGTGCTTTGCATGGGCTCTATGCGCGTCAATCGCTCAGCGCAACATCATCCTCATCCTCATCACACACCCCTCTTCGGTACAACGCCTCTCAATACTCTTCGCATCATTCACATATCGCTCACAAGCTCGGCCTTACTTGATTCACCCTTCAAGCTCAGGCCAATTCCACAGTCACGACTGGGAACGTTCTGGGTTCCCTTAACTAATGGCGCTTCCCCCGCTCACCACGCATCTCGGACTCAGCAGTTCGTCCAATCACAACCAGAGACAAGTTCAGTTCCCTTCACAAACTCACGATCATAACGCTCTACAAATTCATCACACCACACACATTACATCTCCATCAACATTCACAGCTTCATCTCACCCTTTCGTCGACTCTCGCCCAGACGTGCGCTGAAAACGTCACACGCGGAAGGCATGCCGCTACTACACTTAAAAAAGTTAATTTTATTGCATTCCATCGTCATTATCAAACTGGAAAGAGAGAAGAATAATGTTAAATTAGACACATTTAGGCTCATAATAGGAATCGATAAGGATCTTCAGCTAAATTCAACAGCTATAAAAACTTTAGGAACTTAGTACGTATCTCATAAGACAGAATAATCCAAGTTCTAATAGTTCAAAGTGATAGCAAACTTCGACAGTGCACTCACCGTCGTCTATTACAACTTATACAGAGTATGCCATAAAGTACAGGACTATATATACCCTCCCACACAAGCCTTTGCCTTGGTCTTTTCTAAATTAAGTCATCCTTTTTAACTTGACAACGACCAGTGTACCATTTTTCTACACATCCGACAGTTACGGGCTTTCATCTCGTGAAGGCCCATGCTTTACCAAGACAGAACGTTAGTCGCCCATGCTATCACAAAGACAACTTCCTAATGAAAGACAATGAAGCGATGAATCACTCACAGAGGCATTTCTCAGATGATTCATATCCCAACCGCCAAACCTCGTCCCACAAATCCAACCAACCTCGAGCGACAGAGCGTGCGGTCATGTCACTGTGTTGGTATCCCCCCGATTTTACATGAAACATCGGAGTTAGTTACATCAAAACAAGTCTACACCGAACTCGCCGCTGACAACTTTTAATTGTCTTAGTTGAATTCACAGTCAAAACCCCAAAAAACCGCCAAAACTATTGAATTTTAAATTTTTCAACGTTTTAAGCACTTCTTCAACTTGTGATAAATAGTCCGACACTTAAGCAGCTTGTCTACGACCCTTTGTTGAATCGAAGTCAAACGACTTAGAACAAATTACAACCTTTTAGTTTTGGAGCTTTTAGGCCGAGTCTAGCCATCTCCTCGAACCTACTAATCTACCTTAGCTAGGTCACAGGTATTTTCGAAAGTCGTTTATTACAAACCGACTGGATTTCGAAGCCTAGCAACGACGCAAAACGACCTCCTCTGACAATCCGCGTCTCGTCTTAATTCAATCTCGCTCTCGTTCCCAAGCTTTGAGTTGCGATCACTGATGTCGTTCAGACCCTTCATCCAACAAACTTAAACCCGTCTATCCCGTTCTAGTGCTCCGATTTTACTCCCAAATTTTGAGTGCACTTGGTGTCTCGCTCTCCCCGTTCATAAACAGCCCTCGAGCCCGCTAACGATACGCAAAGGCCAGATGAAAAAACGCGTCTGGTTTTCATAAAGGTCCAAAATCTTTGTATATGCACAAATACCTCGACGATTTTTAACACTCTCATTGGAAACGACCGTGCACGCATCTGAAAAGAAAATCCTAGTGAACAAAGTGCGTCGTCCGCTAAAAAGAAACCCAGCTCGTAGGCACCGGAAATGCCGCCCTATTGCTATCATTGGAGAATTATATTAAAAAACGACATTTTCACATTGGACGTAAAAAATCCTAAGTGCGAGAAGAAATACACACCCGAGGCGACAGATGAGAAACCACCTATGAAAATTTTCCGTAAAAATTTTGATCATTCAACCTGAAACCCGTGATAGAAGGGTTGATCACTGTGTCTCTCAACTTTCGTTACACCTAGGTCATTGACGTGTAGTTTTTGCACCAAACTTCACCTCCCATCTGTTTTTGAACACAAACACAGAGCTCGGAGCTCAAGCCAACATTGGATAAAAAAAGTTTTTGTTGGTTGTCATAAAAATCCTATTTCCGAACTCTACCGAAGGAAAATTATTTCGAAAAAATTTTTTGGACGAATTTCTACCTGAAACCTTGATAGAAGTTTGTTTCACATGATTCTGAACAACTTTGGTCTTTTCGACCAATTTGGTCAGTTGAGTCGTTGGGGGGGGGGGGCGGTTTTTTCACCGAAACTTCACCGACCCAACTTTTGACGACAAACACGATGGGATGGGTCTCGGAGCTCAATTCCAACATTTTGAAAAATTTTTTTTTTTCATGAAAAAATCCTAAGTGTCGAGACCACCGTAGTGAAAATTTTCGAAAAAATTTTTTGGACGAATTTCAACCTGAAACCTTGATAGAAGTTTGTTTCACATGATTCTGAACAACTTTGGTCTTTTCGACCAATTTGGTCAGTTGAGTCGTTGGGGGGGGGGCGGTTTTTTCACCGAAACTTCACCGACCCAACTTTTGACGACAAACACGATGGGATGGGTCTCGGAGCTCAATTCCAACATTTTGAAAAAATTTTTTTTTTTCATGAAAAAATCCTAAGTGTCGAGACCACCGTAGTGAAAATTTTCGAAAAAATTTTTTGGACGAATTTCAACCTGAAACCTTGATAGAAGTTTGTTTCACATGATTCTGAACAACTTTGGTCTTTTCGACCAATTTGGTCAGTTGAGTCGTTGGGGGGGGGGGGCGGTTTTTTCACCGAAACTTCACCGACCCAACTTTTGACGACAAACACGATGGGATGGGTCTCGGAGCTCAATTCCAACATTTTGAAAAATTTTTTTTTCATGAA
>CAJQUW010001197.1:0-13143 GCA_907163375.1 Prostheceraeus crozeri
TAATCTTTTATCTCGTTTTTTTCATTTTCGATGAGCACATTGACCCAAAAGAGTGTCCGGTTTTATACGAGCATAATAAATTTTGTTCGGTTTTCCACAACGATCATCGTTAAATTCATGATTGGACGCGTCAAGATCTGGTGAAGGTGGCGTTTAAGCATCTATTTCGCGTCAGTCAGGCCTTTGTGCACACTTACACAGCTTTATTTGCATCACAGAATTCTGGTAATCTCGTCGCATCGGTATGCCTCGAGAACAAGCTACGATCCGCTGAGGTCGTCACCTTGAGTACGACAAGAAGACACTTACATTCTATAGATGTGGTCTCTCCCAGAATCGCCGGCGCCGTACCTTTTGTACGACCTTGATGGATAACTGCATGTGAACTTCTGAGCACAATTCCTCAAACAAAAATGATGAGTTACAACGCATTGAAGAACATGGACAGTACTTAACAAGTCCATTAAGAGTACATCGTCGAACCTTCCGCGAAGCCGACATCGAATGTTTTGAGAGAGAGAGTTGTACAGGAGAATAGAGCTTTATAGGTATCGCATGGATTAGTTAAAAACGAGCATTCCTACTTAATCATAGTAAAGCATGCTTTTCAGCAGAATCTGAAAAGTCGTAATTGATGAGTTCTTTTGAATAAGGTCTCGGATTTTTTGTATATTCTCAATAAGTCTTCAACTAGAAAGTACTTATATACCATAAAATATTGCAATACATGCTATGAGACGAATAAAGTATTCGAAATTGTTGAAATTAAGTGTAGGTCCTATGTCAGAGGATTCCTTTGAAGATCCGAATTCCTTCAATTCTTTCTCACGTCAAAAACGGAAGTCTTATGCAATGTAGTGGTTACACTGTCAACGACGAAAGGTTGAGTGTAAAGACGCGTTTGCATTATGCCGACAACGATAAAATCGTGACAATATTGCTGAGAAATTGTATTTCTATTTTTACATTTTTTGCATATTGTTGAGAAAAAAGGACTTATGTGAACAAAAGCTATCTTACTCTGCAGAGTGATTTTGCTTCAATTTGTCGTTAAACTTGTCATTATAGGTTTAATGTGAACGCGCCTTATGAAAGGGAAGACTGCCTCTGCATCAAAGGCGGAAATGCGAATCCTAAAAACTAAATTCAGAAGACAGGTATTGAAAACTTGACGAATTCGTCTATAGACGGCAGTTACATGACCGTCGCTACGAGTAATTGTTGTTGGGCCGCCTCCTATTCACCAGGATATGATTGTCATGATCGCAGTGATGAATCGGTGTCGTCCGGACCATATATTCCTTTTCACGGGGAATTGAGAAGCCAACAGACTTTAAATTTGGTCTGTGAAGACAAGATGTAATACGAGTTAGACGAAGATTGAAGAGTACGCAGAGGAACTTTCATAATGGATGAGTTGAGTCCTCCTGAATATTCTCAAAAGTATCTGCTTTAAATATATCTATTATCTGATAATAAATGCTTCCCATCATTCTCAGAGACGTCTTTCCGCACCCTAAACTTCTTCATATAAGTATGCGGGAGTTTGCTTGAAACTTCTATAAAGAAGATTTGATGCGTTCCTGAGGTATATATGATTTGAGGTATAGAGCTTTGGTTGCTTCGATCATTTCCTATAATCGAAGAGACGATAGCGTAAAAGGTCATATTGGAAACCTGGCAAGGAGACACTTAAAAGACACGCTTTCATATCAAGTCTATACGTCATTTTGTCCTCTCTGCTCAGAGATGCACGTTGCCTCTGAGATTCCTGTCACGACATTATCATTCAATTCGCTTAATAAAAGCTCAGCAGTGCACGATATAATATTGTAAGTAAGAATTCCACAACGTATAGCGAATTGTCCTACTGAAGTAACACATAGTATGTGAAGTAACAATGCATGATAACAAAAATAAAGACTTAAATAGAAATATATGGTCCGAGATGAGTGTATCAAAATAATAGGCCTATCATATTCAAGATAAGTAACAAGTGGGGCCTATTGGTATAGCTGAAGATATTGGCTATAAGTCTCTTCGATCAAGTATCTCTCACATTTTGACATGCTGACTATAATCACTCAAAGCTCGTGACGTGACATGATATAGAAATCAGATTGTAACAGAAATAAAGTTGCGCGTTCATCACCTGCAGATCACATCATGCGACATTCTGACTTCTTATTGCTCTCCAAATACGAAATAATTCTAATTCGTCGATCAACCGAGTGTGGTGGTGGATCTCGTCTACAACTGACAAATGACATTAAAGTTTTATATTAATGTTTTGGAAAAATCAGAGATTTGCGTAGACACCCATTTTCATAGAGTAAGTATAAATAGGTGGAGTATCGACTCAAACAAGTGTCTGTATACAATGAAAATTTTTACATCAAAAGATTCAGTTTTATGCGGAGATTACGCTCCTGCTGTTCAAAAAAATTATTTGAGCAGTTTTTAAAAAGCTAAATTTTTTCAAAATTTTCCTGCTTTTCTATTCTACCGAGATGACGTCCCCTCTATAAGTAGTGGTAGCGTGAAACTAGTTGGATATCAAGGGAATGAATATTTGCTACCAAGCATCATAATCAAGCTGATGATAAGGAAATTTCATGAGCTGCATTATAATGCAAGTCCCTGGAAGTCTTCACGGAAGAGTTGAGATCTTATTGAAAGCTTCTTAGCTGCACGAGATGTCACGTTATTAATTCAATTCTCAGCGGCATGATTTTATGATTCATAAGGCGTCTTTTCTTGAGTCTGAATAGTGCTGAATAGTAAAGTTACACCATTTACACCTTTTAAAGAGATCCACACAGAGAGATCAGAAATGTCATCTCACAATGTTATCCATTTCAATCAACAAGTGGAGAAAATACTGATTAAGCGCTCATTGCAATATGTTTGGCAGGCCCAATAGAAATAATAATGGACTTCACCTCACGAAGCGAAAGCCTGTTTATAGGAAAGTCCACTTACCGGAAGGCCACATAGCAGAAGCCCATTCAGCGGAAAACCCTCTCCGTCTAGTCTATGTTCTATCGATCATATTAACAAATGCGCATAATGCAGCCTACACAGTACAGTAGGCATACAGGCAGGACTGTCGTCGGGGAGAGAGCGCTTGGGAAGGTAGTTCATATCTGCCCCCCATTGTGGAAAATGCATAAGAACGCTGAAGTGCTCTCTTCGAAACGGTGTCATTCTGAGCCGGATGGGGCATAATCATAAAGTGTTAATGATGTTTGTGATATGATCACGCTTAAGAAAATAATCTTCTTATAGTAGTCACGAGCATTAACCCATTAGTGCCTACTGCACCCTCTCAGAGTGCAGTCACATTTCTTCAGTTTTCAGAGATTTGATGTAGATATTCTATTACTTCTGCTAATTAAAATGTAACACCAATATTTTGTTTAAACTCAGCTTTGAAATTTCGTATAACCTCAAGTTTATTTTCATCGTTTTGATTGTTTTTGTGCAAGATGGCTGAAAAAAGAGGCAGAAAAAAACGATAAGTGCTCTCATGAGACAGGATCAAGGTTTTCAAGATAATTTTCAATAAGATAACGATCACTCTAGATGCAAAGTAACTTCTGATATGCTATACTAGCTTGTGTTTGTTGTCATTTGCATATAAAGTCGTTTTTAGTGATGCACCCATAGAGAGTGCAGTAGGCATGAGAGAGGGTACTGTTACATATCTAGTATAAACTGATCTAAACGAAGTTATAATTTAGTTCATCAAATTCATTACAGGTTTGTGAGTAAATGAACATTTGATCAGCATGCTTCAGTAAGAAATTACGTTGAAATGTTAGTGCTAATGCTTCAAAGGTAAAAAAAGTAACTTTTTACGTACAAAGGATATTCGACTGTACTTAGCAGCTGGCTATCAAAGAGATGTCACAAAGAACTTTAGTGGAAAACTCAAGCGTAAAAAACTCAAACTCAAACTCAAGAGGTCATCACCAGCAGAAAACGACACTGGCTGATCATGGTGAAATTACTGTTGTTGGATGGAATGATAACCGACCGGTTTACTTGCCCTCTAACAGCAACGGATCAAAGCCTGTGTCGAAGGTTTCCAGATGGAGTCGTGTGGAGAATAAAGCTGTTCTCATTTCACAACCGTTCATTGTCAGCCAGTACAACAAAAATATGAGAGGCGTAGATCGGTGTGACCAGAACATATCGCTCTATCGAATATCGATGCGCTCCAAGAAATGGTGGTGGCATCTGTTCGCGTGGACAATTGATATGGTGGTGCAAAATTTCTGGATTCTGTATCGACACTGGAAATCCAAGGAACAGGAAACAATGGATTTGTTGAGCTTTCGCAGGTACATCGCAAACACTTTACTTGTGAAGTTTGCCAACACATCCAAGAATTCCAAACCTGGTCGACCAAGTGGACTTATTCTGTTGGGACGAAAGCGTGTGCGATCTGACATACACTTTGATCACAAAGATCATTATCAGATTGCATCTCAAACACAAAAAAGATGTGCAAATTGTGGAAAAAACACAAAGCGTTTGTGTTTCAAGTGTGACATTGGTCTACATGACCATTGCTCTGCTGACTGGCATGATTACTGAAATCAGAATGTCGACATGTAGGCCCTGGTCGGCAATAGTCTTGTATAGTATAACCATATTCCTGACACTCACTCATGCCAATATGTACCGTGCATGCCTACCCCTTTATCTGTTGGACGTTTGGTAATCTGACTGCACAAATTTGCAACCTTTTTGTATCTGTACTGATGTATATTCATTTGGCGATAACAACGCATACACCCTTAGAGGGTACACCCTTTGTGTATGTAAATAATGCACACACCCTTTCGTGCCTACTGCACCCTTAGAGGGTGCACAGCAATTTTTGCACGCAGAGAAGTTGTATGATTGTTTTAATTACAGGAGAGTGCATTTTTATACCTAATTACACATATGTGAAGTGAAAAATGTGTTTTTATTCTATAAGAAAAATTTGGGCATTAATGGGTTAAAGCAATGGCAAGCCATCGGATTGCTAATATAATAAAACGCATTACCACTCAAGGTTGTCTTGATATGGAGGATTTTTAAATTGCTTTTCTTTCTTCTGTAATGCTGTCAAATTCACGTACATTTCTCCAAAAGTGTAAAAATTCGTACATCTCACATATGGTACTGGGTTTCGTGTCAAGTTCACTTTATGAAATCGAAAGTGTATACACATTGGGGATTTAGTAAATGCGGAGTTACCACTCTACCTAATATACCTACTCTATGCCCATTTTTTTGCCCTGAGAAATGTGAAATAAAATTGGTCACAATATTAAGTAAGTAAGTAAATAAGTAAAGTGTAAGTAAAGTCATATTGGTTATACAGTATATTCAGTGCTTATTAATTTATTCCATCAGCTGCAACAAAGCAATCGTTCAAGTCGTTGAACATTGAATCATTTACTGATTTAATCTTCGAAATAAATTATTCTTCTGGAAATTGTTGTACACAAAATGCAATGCAGTCAAGAGTTTTTCAATATATATTTTCTAAAGGAGCTGAAAAGAAAATTATCCGGTCAAAGTGATTGTGATTTTCAATGAGCGAGAAGCATGTTAGGTGAAGAATTTTCATGACACACTTCACTAGCTTTATTTCTTCCAACACAATTAAAAATATATCCATGTAGGCCTATGTTAAAAATCACACTATTTTCATAAAATCTATCTAAAATTGAGAAATCAATCTTCACCTATAGACGGGGTTTCAGCATCGTCAGAATCTACATATCTATCTCAGAAGCGAATCTCGCTTCTGAAAAATCTTCTGACTAATACTTTTCAAGTAATAGCTTAAAGTAAAGCCCGATGCGATAATTATCATCTAGTTTCGCAGAATTCATTGTCCTTTTTCGAACTTGAGTAAGTGTGCTGCTGTTCATAAATTGATGCATGAACATGTTTCATGAACAAGTCACATAAGACATTGTTGCTTATTAGAATATTTCCGTGCCGCAACATGTCAAAGACGTGTATGAAATTGTATGTGAATAGTTATGCAGCTACACCCTCTCTGGAATCAGTGCTTTCACACGGACGTTTGAAGTTCAAGGAACCTGGAAGATACATATCGTGAAGAGGGGGCAGAATATCATTGAAGCGTGATAGCATACTGACAGCGGAACGTGTTGAAGATATTAAAAAAGAAAATTGTGTAATTTTTGTGCTGTTGTTAATTACTGTTAAGTAATAGATGCTCATTGTATCAAAGAAGATGGGCCACTTAATTGGCATTCTACTCATGGAAAAGCAATCTTCAGTGGTTTTGAAAGTCAATAAGTCATTAGCCGACGATGAACGACACCACTTAGCGCGCGAGATCCGCTGCGTCATTGGGTTTTCAGTCGTCTTCACTGCTGTCCCCAAAGACAATTGACCATTTTTCTGTATAAGTTTACACTCTGTATCCGAAGAAGTTTTTATTTCGCTCTTGTTTTGTTAAGTTGTCCATCAAAAACTCAATGTCAGACATTGATATCGGAGTGTGTGGAGGACGTAAGAGTGGCTCAAGGGAGGACTATTATAAATGTTCTCTAAAATACGAATGCGTGCAAAATGAGTCATTTGATTAGCTCATTCAAAGACGGGTTAATAGTCTTGGGTTAATGGAATCATTAACCACTTGCTTGCATGAGCCCTTCAAGGGACTTTTTACGACTCATTTGACTTTGGATATTTGCAATCGAACGACAGATCCCATGCAATTTCTCCTCCACCAAAATGGTCCTAGCATTATTTTGAGTGGGTGAAGTGGTTTGTAATTCCTACGTTAGCTTCAGTATCACAACCATAAGGCAAGTTGTTCGAAAGAATACATCTGACCGAAATGGGCTTCCGAACTTCTTCAAATTTTTTGGAGCACCCATGGAAACTCACAAGGTTGAGCGCATAAAAACTTGGGTCAAAATCCAAAAACCCAAGTCCAAGTTTCAATAAATGAGTAGAATCAAGTAAACTAAGTGCATTCTTTGTATATTCTGCTGACATAAAAGATTCTTCTATGGGGGGGAAAATTCCTATTGGGCCCGTGAGAAGTGCGGGAAACGAGTTTTTTATTGTAATAACTGTATATAAGTAACCAAGGAAACAATATTATGTTATTAAAGCTTTCCTTTAATTTAACTTAATCCTGATGTATACTGACTATTTGAAGGATCTTTGATTTAATTATGATTGAATAACACATTGCTACATAACAATGCAATTGTTTTCATTTTATCATTCGGGAAAGATTATAAAGACAGTTTCATAAACATATAATGAGTGCAAGGGTTGAACATAATTTAGAATACGAAGTCTGCTATCGCAGATCAGTTTAGGGGTGAGATTGAGTAATTACGAAGATATAGATTAGATGAAATGTATAAAAAATTCAATTTTCACAAATGCAACGGAATACATGTAAACCGCAAATACCAGAATGCACGAACTTTATAATTGAGCGGTATTGTCAAGCCCGGAAATGAAATAGTCAATATCCACAAGTATTTAATTTTTGAAATATTCTGTGAATTTGAGTGGAATTTTTGACAAAAAAATCAGAGATTTATGTTCTTATCATGTAGAGCTCTCATAGGATTCTAATTTATAATATCAATTCTGCGGCGCTGCAACTTGATTTGTATATATGCAGCATTAATAGAAGCCCCAAGTTTTGTATAGAAACCCAAGTTTGACCCAAAACACAAGGTTCCAAGCTTGTCACTAATAAGATTTATTGAGATTTCGCCTTAATAATATGACTTGGCATTTTGGCTTTCGCGGCATGGTGTAATGCATTAATATATTCACCACTATTTATAAAAAGTCGCAAGTAATAAATACGATAGTGGTATTTTCAAAAATGATTAAGAATATAATTTTAGATTAAAACTCTTGCTTGAATTTTCACTTATTTTTTTGGTGGCAGTCCATCTAATATTGCTTAAATAACGTTAGCATATTGTGATAATTTTAGCGGTATCTCTATTAAAACTGCACATTTTTTTAAGCTTTCATGAGATTAGCACATAAGCATGTAGTTGACCAGCTACAACGAAATCCAACTAAGGTTAGAATTTTAAAGAGTCATTTTAAGAAAAACTGTCAATTCAAAATACAGAATGAATATCACCATCGATGAAAGCATGCGCCAAGTGTATGGGACCGAAAAATGCATCTCCTAATATTCACCGATTGAAAGCAAAAGGTTGAAAATAGAATGATCTTCATCAACGACGTTATCATGAAATGTAGAGCCATTCGATATTTTCAATTAATGGTTAGCCTCTCCCAATTAGAATATCAGAATATCAGAAGGTATATTTTTTAATGCATGAAAAATACGTGCAATGAGGCTAATGAAGCATCTATTATACAGAGATGGCAAGTTGTAATAATGACATATTTACAGGAAAAATGGTTTGTTAGATTTATGAGTGAGATGGAGAAATGATTCTAACTTATCTGGAAGGAGAGGACATTGTCAGTAAAGTACAGTTGATGATTGATGATAGAATCATATGATTTTTTAGTTTATTCACACATCATTTAAAAGGTCTTGCGTCATATAACAGTTCAATCAATATGATAAAACGAGTGTTGATATAAACGGCATAAATAATTCAGCTTGTTTTAAATTTAGTGATCTTAATAGGTTGAAATTGAGATTTTCTAACCAAATATTCTCAAACCATTCTCTAGAATTCTTGAAATTGTATGTTTGTTTTTGAAAAAATCGTTCTCTGTGTGTATCCTCCCCTCCTCCCCGCCCACCCCCATTTGAATGACTGTTTCCCCCTCCTACTGTCATATTTTTCCAAACTATTTCTGACCCCCTTTACGCATCCCCCCCCCCCCATCCACCACCCCAGCACTAGCAGTGTACTGTCAGGAATATACAGGGTGAGTCAAAAAAAACGTTATTTACCTTTTGTGGGATATCTATTATAAGTTACAATAAAATGCAACAACAGGTGCGGTTTTTATGAAACTATTGAAAAAGCTGCTCCTCACAAAGCTTGTTGGTTACAAACAGCGACTCAAACTGAGACAGCGCTTCCTGCTGAATGCATCAAGAGAGCATCGTTTTTCGAAACAAAATGAGTTCTTATGGCCTTCATGCAGGCGTTTAGATGTGAAAGAACGTAATTTCCTCGTCGAATTGCAGGGCTGTCAGTATCTCTCGTATTTCTTGGCAGTCGCGCATTTAACACTCGGTCTCTTAAACGTGCCCCACAGGAAAGAAAGTCGCAAAAAAATGTAAGGTCTGGAGTAACGGGGTGGCCACTCAAACTGGTCTCTCTTCGGACCAATCCACCGACCCGTCAGTTTTTTCGTCGAGGAATTCTTCGATCTTGCGTTGCTGTAGTGGGGAGGGCTCATCCTGTTGATAGAATCTTGCTCTGGTTTTCGTTTTCTGTCGCAAGAAGGGAATAAAACATGGCTGTTTCAGAAAATTTGCACTAGTTTCCGATCGCTGTTCATCGTTAGTTCTAACTCCCTACTGTCGCTACTAACTCAGCACTTCCACAGCATGGTCTATCATGGCCCATACAGTGACAGGATCTCGGTCATGAAGCTTTTCGACGGAAAGCATTTAGGGTTCTCAGTGCTCCAGTATAGTGCAAGGATTGTGCTTATTTACCAGTTCCATTTCACATGTACACCTCCGACAACGCTCCTCAGTCACGGAAATACCAACTATTCGGAGATGGAATTGAGGATGCTGAATGGTGAGGAATTGACAGGACTTACCATTGGTCCAGAAATTCGAGGGACGGTCGGTATCGTGGATCGTCATCTGAGAGTTCCTGGGACGACGAAGGTTGGCTTATAGGGATGATACTGTTTTCTGTATGAAGACACGCGAACGACGCTACTTTGCGAGACTCCAAGCGGTTGTTTGCTTATGCGACGCGTAGAAAACGTTTCGGGTCAATCTTCAATTATCGGCTTGATGGAGGTAAAAGATATCGTCCCTGTTAGCCGTCACTGGACGCCCACTTCCATTTTTCAGCTTGTATTCATATCCCCATACGTCAAGGAATTTCTTCATCCAACGATGGGACTGTGGTGGACGGGTGGGGCTTTCCTCATGAAATTCATCATGTATTTTTCTCCTTGCTTGGAAACCTTTGTTGAATGTAACCGCCCATGCAAAAGCATTGCCTCCTTTCCATCATAGTTTGGCCTCAGTATGAAGCACTAAATGAATTACTGCTGTTCATACACTTGTGTATAATACTATGTTACAGAAGCCATTCGTTCGGATGATAGAATTCGGAATTTTTTGAAACTTAGGAGCATTTGGTATTTTGTGCTTTGGCATATGGAAAATATAATCCATTAGATAATTCATTTCAGTAAAACTTGAGAAAGAACTTGACGAATGGACATTTCAGATAAGATTTTTCACAAAACTTCTATTAAACGTTTTTTTTTTTGTCTACCTGTAATTTTGTCATTTGCTGGAATTTCATAATGGCAATTTTTTTGTTTACTAAATCGACATACGCGTCGCAATGCGCAAGCGTTTATCTCTTCGAATTTCAATATATCTAAAAACGTAAACTCTTGGATTTTTCTTATATGATAGTAATTGTTGCTTTTGAGCGTTTTTAAGACGAGAGACTGCTGGTAAGATGAAGAATCTCGCTGAAACGAGCAGGGCTGCTGTTGTATATTAAGAAAAAAGTTTATTTTATGACACGAGGTACTTTAGACAGAAAAATCAGTGAATTTAGGGAATAGTGAACATGTGATAGTTCGGAGATGTCTCTTACTCAGATATAAGATACCGTTGGCGCATTCTTTATTTCCGAACAACTTCAAAAAGCATATAACCGTCGCATCTTGATATTAAATATCCATCTGATGATAAGAAAATCTGCGATTCATTTACTAGGGCCACGGACGAGTCGTGGAAATTCCAGGTAGTCACTTGTCGATGGGTTTTTATTTGAGTCATTGTTTTCTTGACGGAGCCTCGCCTATAGAATTTGTTTTTTCTTAAATGCATAGATGTGCAAAGGGCAAGTATTTTTCTTTCTTTAGTTTTCATTTATAGAAGATGCGATGGAAAAAAAAAACAGTTTGCTTTGAAATCTTGTTTCTTGTTTTGGTTACCAAGCCCTCATCGGAAAATTTTTCATGAGAAACTAATGAATTTTAATGCGGATTCATGAGATTTGTATGAGAGCTTCTTTGAAGCTTTGATGAGTCTCATGTATTCTCATATGAAAATATTTAACTCATGATTGTTCTCATTGATGCTTTGATGAAAACATAAGTAATTGAGTGGTAATGAGGCATTCATGCGGATAATATCTCTGATGGTTAATGGGAAAATTTATAAGCAATCATGAAGTTTACGTTTTTGTGATGAAAATAAAGGTTTTTTAGTTTGTAAAGGGGTGCATGCTAGGCCGGAAAGAAAGTAGAGACATTAAGAAAGCTTATTCATTCATGAAGATTCTCCAATTTAGTCGATAACGGATAAAAAAGCAAACAATATAGAGATATATCATAGCGGTTTGAACAGCCGTCTCGAGATGGATGATTAATATATTCTGGACTTTACATGAGATGTCTGAATGCAAGAATTTGGAAATGGAGGTATATGCAATCACAGTTCAATATCTTAACGTAACAGTAATAATGAAGATATATTATCTTTCAAATGACAGCCTAAATCGTCAGCCAGTATTATCATTTGAAAGGTGATATTATGCATTGTTACTGAACCTAAAATCTGTGACATCAAAAATCCAAGATTTTGATCTGCAAAAGACTCAAATCTATGATAATTTTCTACATAGCCCATGGAGGTCCGAACATTTAAGTATGTAAAGCTTGAGATATCTACGAGTCCAAATTGTGAACCATAGGAATCATCTCAATGTCACTTTCTCTGGGAATGCGAAGATGGACGGTGAAATGCTCCTACTTCAATGGTATTACATAGCAAATTAGACGGCCTCAATCATGTAATTAAGGCTGTCTAATTTGGATTTGGAGATATATGAACGGCTTTCATAGAAAAATGACATGTGAAATATCGGCGGACAACCCTATTTACTCAGTAACAATGGCTCATTATTGGTACATTATTAGTGTTGTGGACATGGCGTGGGAATGCTCAGGGGAAGTTGGTGAGACCAAGAAAGCCTCAATAACTAAATGCCACAATAATAAGTTCAGGAGTATGAAAGAGCAACTGTTAACTTAATACTGGGATTTTTATGGGAAACTCATGAAATTTGATGAGATATTTAACGCGCAATCATTCCAAATACGCATGAAATTTCATGAGACATATATGAAAAAAATCTCATGAAAAATCATGAGGAATTTTCGTGGAGGAGGAATTTCCAAAATAGATATAAATGCAAGCGAACATGACCGCATCCTTGGTGAAGATTCCTTTTAATTTGCAATTCCATAGGATGTCACTTTTAGCAGCTTGATCAGTTACTGCTCGTGCCCACAAGCTTTCGCCAAGGGAAACGGACTTCGCAATTTTTACTGAAAGACAATTTGTACAGGTAATTTTGATGCTGTGGTAGAAAGTGGAATGAAAGCTTTACGTCGGATTCTCGGGATTCCCTGGACAGCCCACAGGAGGAAGGTGTCGGTGCTTCAAGAACTCAACATCCCAAACATGCGGTTGATAAGCCGCATAATTACCCTGCGCAACATCTTGCTGGAAAGTCAGCTGCTAGAGAGATGTACACCAGGGAATCGAAATCAAGGGCGACCAAGGATTAATAGGATTTGTAGCGTGGGCGAACATCTGAATGATATTTCTGATAAGCAGCGGGGGATGTTGTTGCAACCTGAGATGAATTGGGCGATAGCACTCATGAAAGAAGCCACGGACGATCTTTCTCCGAAGGTATATTTATATAATTGGACGGCAGTTATCGTTTGGCGTTTAAGTTAATTTTGAGTTTTGATTCTCGTAGGTTTTGTTTTGTATTTATATATACATGTATTTTTTATATTTTTTATATATATAGAGAGAGAGAGAGAGAGGAGAGGAATGATGATAGTGAAAAAAGAGGTGTTGAATTAAGTGTTTGCTTCATACTGTTATTCTTCTCTCTTTGG